>VDFB02160045.1:0-37141 GCA_007258455.2 Sequoia sempervirens
GGGATTTTGAGGTTCTGTTAGCTACGAATAATTTCTTCTTGGTGGATTTTTTATGCATTTCAGATTGAAATAAGGCTTTTGAGGGTGGCTTGTACTTTTATAATCAAATTGGATTGTTCATTAAACCTTAGCATGCAGGCTTTAATTTGGCAGAAGAGTTTTCGTCCAAGGTCCCAGTTTGGGTTTTCCTTCCTCGACTGTCGCTTGAATGTTGGAGGAGAGATATTTTGCAGTCTACTGTCATGTCATTGGGAAAATCGATTGGCCCCTCTCAGTAGAATCTGGAGAAGAGGATCCTTTCCTATGCTCATGTTTGTGTGGAGATTGATTTGAGTCAACCTTTTCCTAAGTCTATTGATCTGACAGTGGGGTCTAGTTCCTAGACTCAATCGTTAGATTACGAAACTCTGCCATTTAGATGTCGTTTATGCAGAGAGTATGGTCATCTTCAGAGGAGGTGTCCATGTCCTCCTCGTGTGGGTAACTCAAGTAATAGGATGACTCCATAAAATCTAGGATCTAAAAAGGGCAAAGGGCCCATGTAGGGGGTGACTCCGAATAAAGATGGTTTTGTGCCTGTTATGCCTCGAAACAAAGGCTGAGGTTAGAAGAGGACTTTTCAAAATCATGATGAGGAGGGGATGTTTAACAGATTTGATGTACTGGATGACTTAGTTCATGAGGAGGAGATATCTCTTGACATGCATGTGGATGCTCCCCCTCTTATTGCTCATAATCCTGAGCCTATGGTTGTTACGTCTTCAATTCTTGGCCCTATGGAGACTCTTGGGGAAGTGAAGGATTCCTTGGTTCCCTCCCCTAATGTTGGGCTTGGGGACCCTTATGTGTGGTTGGTACTTCTTTGGTCTTTGTTGTTGCTGGTGCTTGTCTTGTTGGAGGTTCAGGTTCTAGAGACTCTGGAAAAAGTAAAGCTTCTGCTACTTCCCCTATTCTAGGTGTGCAACAAAATCCCTTGAAAAAGAGTGCTCTTGATAAGTCCCAGAAGGTGGGTAGGAAGAAGGATTAGGAGAAAGTTAAGTTGGTCAGTGAGACGTTGGTTGAATCTGGGTCGATGAAGGCATTGGATACCCACTTCTCTCACCCTTTGTGATGATTGTGCTATCATGGAATGTAAGGGGTATGAATAGCATCCCTAGACAAAAGGATATTCAGGACTTGGTTCGTGCTAATTCTCCAAATTTGGTTTTCCTTCAGAAGACAAATTTATCTGTGAATAGTATGTTGTAGAATGATTCTAAGATTTGGAATAAAGGATTATGTCAGTGTGTAGGTTTGTAGGGGAGCTTTAGAGGTCTTGATTTCATTTGGGATCCTCGACGAATCTCTCCTATTTGGTGGTTCTCTAGTAGATTCTCCATTTCTCTTGTTGCAATTAGTTTGGAGACGAGGGAAAGAGTTTTTATTTCCAACATTTATGCTCCAACGGATGTCCCTGGTAAGATTCTCTTGTGGTGTCATATCAATTTTCTAAGATCGTTGCATCCCTTCCTTCCCTAGATTATGGTAGGTGACTTCAATGCAATTGCCTCTCTCGAGGATAAAAGGGGGGTTGCCTCGTTTGGACACATCCTTTGATCTTCTTAGGGAGAATTTGGTTTGGCTTCAATTGGTGGATATTAAACCTTTGAATGGCATGTTTAGTTGGAATAATAGGAGGCTCGAGGATGAAGCCATTTCTAAAAGATTAGACATGTTTCTTGTTTCCAGTTTTTGGGTTGGTGACAAGTGGTTGTCAAGCTTTGAAAATTTAGATTGGCAGGGATCAGACCATTGGATGATTAAATTCTCTGCCAATCTGGCTAGTGGCTCTAGGAAATAAACTTTTAAATTTCAGCTTATGTGGCTCAGGGAGGAAAGTCTCCTTGACCTGGTTTCTAGATGGTGGATTGAAGGACAACCAACTTTTGGTACAACTATGTACTCCTTTGTGAAGAGGCTTCAATATGTGAAGTATAAATTAGAACATTGGAATAAGTATCAGTTTGGCAATGTGTTCCAAAAGAAAAGGGCAGCCCAGGAGCACTTGGATTCTATTACCAGGAAGATTCAGGATCAGGGTCTAGATGTGGATTTGAGCAAGTTAGAGGATAACTTGCAATTAAAGATCTAGAGGAATGGGAGCTTTGTGAGGAATTTTTTTGGAAACAAAAGGCTCGTGTTGAATGGCTACAGGAAGGGGATAGGAATACCTCGTTCTTTCATAACTTAGTGAAGGCTCAAAGATAGGGTAACATTATTTCTTCTCTTTGCACTCCTGAGGGTTATGTTCTTTCTTCCTCATTGGAGATTTCTAGTGAGGTAGTTCACTTTTTCTCTGGTCTCTTTTCTGAAGATACCCCCTGCTTGTGAGGAAGAAGCTTCTATCTTGGCTTGTATTCCTCCTTTGGTGACTATGGATATGAATGCCTCTCTTCTTAAGCCTATTTCTTTGAAGGAGTTAAAGGAGGTGGTGATTCAATTGAAAAAAGGGAAGGCTAGACTGGTCTAGATGGGTTCCTAGTAGAGTTCTTTTAGGAATTTTGGGAGGTGATCAACCTTGATTTGTTGGAGGTTGTGTAGGAGTCTTAAAGGAATAAGCAAATGTTGAGGGCCATGAATGCCATGTTTCTTGCTCTTATCCCAAAACGCGAGGGTGCTAACTCTCTGGATCTTTTTTAACCAATTGCTTTGTGTAATGTAGTATATAAAATCATTACCAAGATAATTGTTGAGCATCTGAAGCCATGGCTAGATAAGTTGATCTCAGAAGAACAAGAGGGATTTTTTTTGGGTAGATAGATTTTGGATGGTATAGTTATCGTGGTTGAGACTTCATTCCATGGTCTCTTCAAAGGAAAAGGCCATGTTTATAAAGTTGGACATGGCTAAGGCATATGACAGAGTTAAATGGGGTTTTTTCACCAAAATTCTACGTGCCTTTGGGTTTAGTAGGGAGTGGATTGATTGGGTAATGAGTTGTGTGATGACGTCCTCTTTTTCCTTCCTCATAAATGGGGAAGCCTCTAATTTGTTTGGTGCTTCTAGAGGTCTTCGACAGGGGGATCCCTTATGCCCATATTTTTTCATCCTAATGTCTGAGGGTTTGAGGAGTTTCATTAAGTATTAGGTTATGGATAGACTCATTCAAGGATGGAAATAGAGAAACTCTCTCCCTCCTCAAACCCATCTTTAGTTTGTGGATGATTCGACTTTGATGGGTCCTACTAAGGTGGCTGAAGTGGTTTATTTTTGACAAACATTGGATTGTTACTTGGCTGCCTCAAGTCAAAGCATTAATGAAAGTAAGTCTTGCATTTATTTCTTTAACACCCCCATGCTTATTCAGCAATGTATTGCTAGGATCTTAAGGTTTTAGGTGGGGAATCTTCCCTTTATCCATCTTGGTATCCCTTTGGATGTGCACCTGCTTCCCTGGCTCTTTTGGCAGGATATGATTGAAAATTTTTGAGGGCTGGTTTGTCATTGGACCTATAGATGGCTATCTATGGCTGGTAGAGTTACTCTATTGAAGTTTGTGGTGCATGACCTACCTATATATAGGTGCTTTGTGATGAATTCTCCCTCAAGTTTCATCAAAGATTTTGAGGGGCTCTATAGGCAGTTTCTTTGGTCAGGTAATCTCCTTTCGAGGAAGTGGAGCTTAATTAAGTGTGAAGTTGTTTGTCAGCCAAAGCAGGATGGTGGTTTGGGTTTGCGCAGGGTGGATTGGAATGGGAAAGCTTTGGTTGCTAAGCTATACTAGAGATGGTGTTCACACCAGCATTAGTCTTGGGCTAGGATCCTTACCTTCAAGTACCTTGGGGGGTTGGATGCCATTGAGATTCCTCAATTTAGTCTTTTGGGGAGAGGTTCTATGATCTAGGATACTCTTAAGAGGGGAGCCACGCTGGTTAAACAAAGCCTGTTTTGGATCTGCAACTGAGGTTCTGATGCTCTTTTTTGGTATGACTCATGGGATGGATTCCCACCTATCCTCTCCTCGCATCCTCACTTGGAGGATTTATGTAGGATTTTTGTTCAAGATGGTTGAAGCAAAGTGATGGATTTCAAATCCCCTCATGCTTTGTGACAGACTATTTTTTTCAGTGGAAGGATATGTCAGAGTGGCCCCTTGGTGGATTTGTGGAGGATAGGAGGCAATTTTCCTCCATTTTGGTTGATAGAGTCTGTTGTTCACTTCTGGAGAGAGATGTGCTGGCTTGGGGTCTGGGTCCTAAAGGGAAGTACACTGTTGCTTCAGGGTATCATGTTTTGGATAGGTAGGCCTTAGGCAGGGCAGAGGTTTCTTTGTGGAAAGGTATTTGGAATAAATTATCTTGGCCAAAATGCAATTTCTTCTCTTGGTTGGTGGTGTATGGCAAGTGCTTGAATTGGGATAACCTTTGTAAGCAGGGCTTCCAAGGTCCCTCATTATGTTTCCTTTGTCTAAAATATGTTGAGACTGTTCCTCATCTTTTCTTTTAGTGACCCTTTGCTAGGACTATTTGGAATTTTCGGTGGGGGGCTCGAAATTTTCCATGTAGGCATCTCTCTTCTCTTGATGAGTTTTGGTGGAACATTGGGGCCATTCTGGTGAGTACTTCATTTTTGCGCATAGCATGGTCTATTGGTCCAAGTTTGATTGTTTGGAATATTTGGTTGAAGCGAAATCCCAGGATCTTTCTAGATAAAAAGTTGTTGGTAGGTCAAGTTTGGGCCCAAATTCTTGGGGCCTTGTAGGAGAGTTTGTATGCTAAATGCGACCTATCAGTCCCAGTGGATCCTGGAGATACTGGATTAATTCATAATTTGGGGATTTCTGTTGGTGGTATTGGAAGGCCCAAGATTGGGCTAGGCAAGTGTTCTAGAGGGAAGGTCTTCATGGGGGCATTGGGTGCTTCCTCGCATTGGAGTTTTGAAAATCAATACAGATGGGTCTACAAGGGGTAATCCTGGGCACGCTAGCATTGGTTGGGTAGGCATAGATAGTTTCGACGTGGTTGTGTTATTCTTTTCAAAGGATAGGGGACAACACTCTAATAAGCTTATGGATTCCTTGATAATTCTTTTGGATTTGAAGAGGTTATATACCCTTGGTTGGAAAAGGATATTTGTGAGTTAGATTCTTAGGTGGTGGTAGACTTGAGGGTATGTGCAGGATCATGATGGGCCAAAAAGTGGCAATATGATGGGTATGTGGCTGACGACTATTTTTTTACCCAAAATTGATGAAATAAAAAGGATTTTTAAAGGAGATTCTTAGCTTTCCACCAATATAAATTATGCTTTACTTTGAATTTAATACGTAATTATTATTCATTTTCTATTCAAATTACGACTAAAGTCCTAATTATTGACTGATTGAAAAATATCTATAACAAATGGTATCACATTTTTGAATCAACATGTAGTACATTCTATACTTCGCATACTATAGGATTAAAAAAAAGTGAATTTCATAGTTTTGACCAAAATTTAAGGTAGTGGACATTTTTAATTTTTTTAAAAATTTTATAATAAAAATTATAATTAATTATTTAATTTGGAAAAATTACAAAAAAATACCATCACATGGGCACTTAATTCCTCTGTATATCCTAAACTCTTGTAAAATATTATCATTTTATTTTACTTGTTAGAATTGATCCAGGACACCTGTTCTTATTTTCCCCTAAAATTTAAGTACCACTACATTCTTGTTCAAATTCTCACCAGATTTTTATTTATTTTAAATATTCTATTAGTTTAGAAACTCGTTTAATTTTCTAAATTCTATTCTTATATTATTGAGAGCCAGCCATAGATATGTCTGATTTTTAAATGGTTGCTAACTACGGTTTTGAATTTTTGCCATAAAATTTCTTTTCCATGATGATCCTGCACATACCCTTGATAAATAGACGACAGTTTGATGATGTTAGTTAGCAGCTTGCGGTGGTAGCTAAAAAAATCACTAGTCTTGGAGAATTACTGGATTCTATCACCTTCTCTCATATCCCTCGGGAATGGAATAAGGTGATTGATGGGTTGAAAAAATGGGCTTCTAAGAAGAATGGGACTTGGTTGGTTGATGATTGGGACAATTTACCGGGGAACCTTGCCCAAGATTTGGAGGGTTAGGTTACTGAGGCTATGAGATGTTGCATGAACGCTTCTTGATTTCATGTTTGTTGGTTCTGTTATGGACTAATAATCTGATTAGTTTGATTTTCTGTTGGCAATTATAAATGATATATATTAAATTCTAAATTCTAAGATATATGTTTATCTATAGCTTGTTTTAGTTTTCTCAATAATTCAAAGTGTCTGCCGCGTGAAATATAAAATACAACAGGTCAAACTATCTGATCTAGTAATAAGTTTAATATAAATTCTAGGTGAAATAGGGTCTCTATTGGCCGTAAATTCCCAAGCTTGCCTCTCTATATATATAGTAAATCAATTGGAATATATTTTCCCACCATAGAAAGACAACCTGATTTACCCTTGACACTAGTTGAATTAAACTGAACTTTGATGGATCATTTAGGGGAAACTCAAATCCGACAAGAGTGGTGGACTAATCAAGAATAGTAAAGGTCAATTGATTTGTGCATTTGTAAAAAAATTAGGGATCCATTTAAAAAACTATGCTAAAGCCTTAGTTGTTCTTCAAGGTATTATTCTTGTCAAGGACATAAAAATTATCAATTTAATGATGGAAGGAGATTCCTAAAACATTATTGGAATGTTAAATTCTAGGTTTGTCTTCTACTCGTCCTATAAGACTATTATCAAGAGAAGATAAGGAAAATTTCAAGTCTTTTGACAACATAAAATTTGACTACATATATAGGGATGAAAACACCTCCATTGGCCTCCTTACTAACATAGGTGGAAGCATAAAGAATTTAGGGATCCATTTAAACAAATAATGATAAATCCAAAGTGCATATCATTATAAATACATGCTCAATAGTCATCAAGTCACAAGACATACGATGTATCTTAAAAAAGTAGAAAATCTTTGTTATTTCATTAGTCATGTGATGTCGTATATATATATATATATATATATATGCACAATAGTTACCAGGTCACATATTGACATATGATATATCTTAAAAAAATATAAAATATTTGTTATTTCATTAGTCATGTGATGTCATATATATATACTCAATAGTCACCAAGTCACATATGACATGATGTATCTTAAAAAAATAGAAAATCTTTGTTATTTCATTAGTCATTTTTTAAATTTTACTATATATATATAATGAATGTAAAATTAAAAAAATGATATCTGATAGTATTAAATTATAAAAATCTTAAATTTAATGTTAGGGTCAACAAGATAATTTTATTAAAATATTCTAAAAGTTAAAAACAATTATATTCTATTTTGAAAAGATTCTAAATTAATATATACTTTTATAATAAATATTATAAATCATGTCTGTTAATATAAAACAATGATCTAACTATTAGTAATAGATGTCATAATCTTAAATTTACTCTTACAAAAAAAATCTAAATTTATATTAAAAAATATTGAAGATAATCTCATTAAACTTAAAAATATTTAAATTTTTGAAAACAATTATATTCTATATATTCCTTTTGAAAAGATTTTAAATTAATTTTCTTTTTTATAATAAACATTATAAAATGATATATATTAATATTATGAATTAAAATATTATATTATATTTATCTATAATAAATTTGTTACAATTTCTTAATAATTTAAAGTGTCATATATATGATTATATAAAAATATAGCAAGTCAAACTATACGGTCTAGTAAATAAGTTGTAATATAGGACCTAAAATTGAAAAAACGATCTCATAGACCATCAAATTCCAAGCTTGCTTGCACCTCACTATATATTTAGTAAATCAGGAACAATATATTTTCCCTGCATAAAAGGACAACACACAGAGGTTTTACCCTTGACACTAGTTGAATTAAACTAAACTTTGATGGATCATTTAGGGGAAACCAAAATTCGGCAAGAGTGGTGGACTAATCAAGAATACTAAAGGGCAATTGATTTGTGCATTTGTAAAGAATTTAGGGATCCATTTAAACAACTATGCTAAAGCCTCAATTTCTCTTTGAGGTATTATTCTTGTAAGGACATAAAAATTATCAATTTACTAATGGAAGTCCTAGATTCCCAAAAAATTATTGGAATGTTAAATTCTAGGTTTGTCTCCCACTCGTCTTATAAGACTATTATTGAGAATATAAGGAAAATTTCAAGTCTTTTGACAACATAAAATTTAACTACATATATAGGGATGAAAACACCTCCACTGGCCTCCTTACTAACATAGGTGGAAGCATAGAGTGCTTTAAACATTGAAATGATGAGGGAACACTCCCTCAAATCATTAAACTAAAATGCATGAAGAAGATATGTATAATAATTAAAAATCAATTGCCACCCCTTAGATGGTGTGGTGAAAACACAAGTGAAGTCAAAGGAAAGAACACAAGGCATAATATACAGATATCCATACGGCTGAAAACTTAAAGATTTCATAAAATAAGTTGTTATAAATAGGCAAGTCTTGAGATAAACAACACACCGAGTATCCAATTTCCATATCAATACTACCAAGTGCAAACCAAAATGACAAAGTGTTGAGGTTGAGGATGAAATCTGGAAAGAGGTGGATAAATTTGATTACACTTTCAACAAGTGAGAGGAACTTGATTAGAGCACAAAAGAAATATGGAAAAATACATAGATCTCAAGAAGAACCTCAACAATGTAGTTGTTTTCAATAAGGAAACTAGAAAGAATTCTATAATGAGCAGGTATATCCTTTAGTACAAACTTTAGAAATGATAGGGGGAGGTGCATGATGGTTGAACCAGGGGGACAAGACCTTAGATGATGGGGTAGAAGGTCAAAGATTAGGGCTTGGAGTAAGAGGAAATGAAAGCCAAGGAAAGGGATCCTAAGGAGGTCACATTTACTAAAAAGTTGGACTTCCTTAATAGGGAATGATAGGAAGCTAGTAGCCTACATAAATTGGTTGATCTCTAGCCTTTTTCATTTATTCTATTTATGTTTCAAGGCTGTTTATCTAATATTTATTTATCTCTTTTCTTGTTTAAATATATTAAACTATTTATGTTGAACTTTATCTCACATCTTGTGAGACTCTGTTCATATGTCTTTTTAGCTATTTTATTGTGTTGGGTCCAGGCCCTTTAATCTCATTTTTACCAATATAAAAAATATAAAGAGGTTTTAAACAAAATGTTAATGTATAAATTGATTATAAAATTTATTCACTTATAGTGTAATTGAAATCGATAAGTTAATTAATTGAAGTTTCTCATTCATTAAGATATCTAAATTTTTAAATAATCACAATTTTAAATTAGTTGTAATTATTTTATAAAAGAAATCAATCAACAAAATTAATTAGATACACTCATCTATTTAATGGATTTAAATTACAAATAGAACTTATCCTTTTAGATTGATAGTCATAAGTTAAAAGAAATTTCTTTTTTGAGATTTACAAATACATGAGTTTTACTATACTTTTTGTGCCATAGTTTGTGTCAGTTATCTATATATGTCCTTGTGTAAAGAAAATTGATGAAAACAATTTAAAACTCAAATAAAAATATTATTTTTTATACTTCTATAATTATAAAGGAAAAAAAACTTTTCTTAAGTTTAATAGATAGTGATCCAATAATCCAAATAAGCATAAATCAACCTAGAATCATCAATTATAGTTGTGAGAGTGATTAATTACGAATTTAATTTTAAATTTGGGAAATTGAATGGGATAAATAGGTGTACTTATCTTTATTCTCAATGTAAGAAAATAATTATAATTTGGCATGAATTTGATTTCTGTTATTACTAGAATTGGATCTTGTCTAATTATATTTTACCTCAGATTTTTGCAACATTTGTGTCTCTATGTAGGTTGAATCTATATATTTGAGATGGTTCTATGACCATGGATTTGATTAGATATTTGTAGATCTAATCTTATAATTTATAAAATTTTACTCTTTGGCTGAACCTATATTTGTAAATAATTTCTCTATTTGAAAGGCTTGAAGTGTTTCAAAATATCTATAGAGGGTTGTGAAATCATTACGGCACACATTCTCCTAGATTAGCTGTAGTGTCATAAATTTTCACCCTTGACAATTTTACACTAGGTTAGGCACCCTCTTAAGTGCATGTGCTTAATTATGCTTATTATTTATCCATTTAATTGTCATTTTTAGGAAATTGAGTTACATTCATGTAATTAAATAAATACTTATTTAATAGAATTTAGTTGAGCTAAAAAGGGTTGGAATAGAGTGCCAATGCCCTTGTCCCACCTAATTAGGCCCTAAATCTCATATCTTCATGTCAGCCTCAATATATTTAAGAATGCAAAATATATTGAAACTCATATAAATATTGTTTAGTAGGAAAAGTGATTCATAAGGTTTAACTAGGATAAATCACCTTTCACTTACATAACATTGAGAAATTGAAGATGGACAAGAACATGAGATTAACTTGTAACCTGAAAGGTGAGTCAACCGATCCTTGATCTGTAATTCCCTTTCTGTGGGAGGGAGATTTGGAGATGGATTTTTGATGAAATGGAATGATGCACTAGCTAATTTTGAAAATACACTATTATGATATGACTACAAACACTTTGGAAATTGATAACCAAATTAAATGACCATAAATGAATAAGGCAGATATTTGTGCCCCTGTTGTTCGAATTTGAGCTTGATTTGAGTGGACAATTGTGCCAAGGGTGCCCTAGACTAGGGATCTAAAACCAAAATTTGACTTCACAAGCTTCAGGTCTCTGGTTTGTGGCTTCTTCCTTCCGGATCTTGTTGTCAGATCTTCATTTGTTACTAATATAATTGAGTTTTTGTATCTTGTTAAGTGGTAGGGCTTGAATTCATAAATGAGCAACTTGTCTTCAATGCTACAACAAGAAATTAGTGATGAGTCCTTGTGACATTAGAATTTCTTAAAGTTACTGTCAACATTTCATGCTCAATTTTATTATTTTGAATTTACATGACATATTTTGTTGTGTTTTTCTTTTAAAATATGAATGGAAATTGTATGAAGAGTTTGACTGGACTTTTTTTTTTTTATACTCTTCTAACTGATTTTCTTATTGCCTTTATCAAGTGGAGAGGGGTTTCGAGGCAGATGAGGGTAAATTAAAAATTAACAAATCAAGAACAATGGAAAAATTTAGTTTAATCTTTAACTAAATTTATTACAAAGACTCAAATAAAATTTCACTTTAAAGTAAAACATTTTCGGCCAAATACAAATATTAGTGAATTTACTGAAAACTTGATATAAAATTACAAATACGAACAGTATAAATTATCCGTCCTTACTTTTAAGTACATTCAGATAATCCATTTAAAAGTAACACCTTTATTTTGAATCCCTGTATAGCAACTGGTGTTACAATATCACGTTTTTAATTGTTTAAGCAAATAAAACAGAAACAGAAGAGAATAGGTATATGGCGGCAAGTGAAAGGCGTCTCAGGGTGATTGTGATTGAACTGGGGCTGCGCAGCATCTGCAGCAGGTGTTGGTATTCGCCGCTGGTTCACAGCATACGCATGCTGGGCAGATCACTCTGCTCACCGTGGCCTTCATCTGCTCTGCCATATGCACTGCAATACATCATATCATTAGTCTTTCATTCATTAATTATTGACCCACCAGAACCAAAACTAAAACTATGGACTTTGGGTATGATACAAAACAAAAACATAACTAAACCTCTCCCATATCGATGCAGAAAATTGAGATTGCAAGCAATGAATGAATTAAGAGAATGTATATTTGTTTAACCTGTGGTGGTGCGCGCTTGGGAGAGGGAGACGTAGACAGAAAGAAGCAACAGCACTGTAAAAACAACAGCACAACACTTGGCCATCCTCAATGAAATGAATACAATCAATAGAAGAGAAAAGAGATTAATATACGCTTCGTCGTTGTTAAGCTTGGAAATCTCACCATTATATATAGTAGATGAAGGCAAAGGCGTAGGAGTTTAGGGGTGCGGTCTGAATTGGAATTCAAAGTGCCGTGTGAGCATTGAACAACGTGGAGTAGCGGTGAAGTTCTTGACTTAACCTGCTTTGATTTTTTTTAAGAAACGGACAAGCCCAAAGATGCCAAGTTATCAGAACACACCGACTGTGTTATGGTCAACATATTATCTGTTTAATAACTCGATACATAAAAATCAATGCATTAAACGCTAGTATTAGCTGTTTACAGGCAAGACAAGTTTAACGATTATTTTGAGTCAAGATAGGCATGCGAGAACTTTGACAAGTATGTGTTTCTTCTTGGAAAAGGGGGGCAAAGACCAGGTGCCATGATGCCAAGGAATTGGTTCTTATCCACAAGTAAGAAAAGAGGTAGTTGCATTCAGACCTGGAATTTGATGGTCTATTTGACCCTTTTTTGCATTTTGGACTGTATATTACAACCTAAAAATTTATTAGACCGTATTATTTGACTTGTTATATTTTTATATAACCATAACTATGACACTTAAGATTATTATTAAATCGTAAAATTTTATTGTAGCATATATATATATATATACAGTTTATGATAAAAATACAAATTAGTTTAGAATTGGAATAATTCTTTCTAATTTCATTTTAAATTAATATGATTTATAATATTTATTATAAATATATTTATTAATTCAAAATCTCTTCAAAATAGAATCTTTTCAAGATTAAATATAGTTCTTTCTAATTTTATAAATATTTTTAACAATAAATTTAAGATTTTAAGATTTTTTATTTTTATTTTTGATACGCACGATAGATAATTTATATTGAAATATAAGAGAACTACAAACGTCTGCAGCGCAGGAATAACCATCCACAGACACTGCCGAGCAAGACGACAACCCAATCGAGACTCAAAACCAAGATTTCCACAGACCCGAACATGCATCGACGACCACCCATGAAAACTTGAGGGTAGAGAAGAGGGGTCATAGACCGACCCACAACCATCGTTAAACAAAGCTGCCCATAAGAGATACACCTTGACAGCTTCCTCTGTGTCCCATAAGAGAGACAAGTCAGCCGGAATGCCTTTGCCTAAGAAGGCCGCCTTCAACGTATCTTCAAGGCCACCGAGTAAATCAATGCAGAACAAGCGCTCCATCATCTCCCTTGCCAACTTCTTCGGGGTTTCCAAGTCCAATAACACTGCGAGAAAATGAGAGGAGACATGGGCATTATCTCTGGCATACTCCCTTCTATGCAAGTGTTCATTTCCTAGAATCATCTTAACCGCAACCAACGACACAGGATCGTCCTCGAGCAAAATACGTTTCAGTCTTTGATCTGTGACTTCCCTGAAGGAAATTTGTCTCTCCGTAGCGACCAAAGAGACCAGCGTATCAACACCAAAGCATTCCAAACCATCCAGCGAAATATGTATGGTGAATTTCAATTTTTTCGACCCCTCCATGATAACAGCTACACCCTGCACAGGAACAAAACAAAACCAAAATGCAAATACCAAACACCGAAATGAATTTAACGGATCCAAAAATAGACCCGTGAGAACCCGCTTGGCCATCGCACAAGTGCCGAAATAATGAAAGGACGATCTTCGCATCCTTGCTATGAAGAATGGCTACGGACGCACTCCATACTCCTTAAAACCATAATCACTTCAAGTGAAGTGAACCGCCACCCGGCCAAGCAACAGTCTTGTCAATGGTTGTCGTACACAACGTGTCACAGAATGGATGTCTTGAAAGCAAAGCCAATCCTCCTTCCTGACGAACATTAAGGCTTCGCTAAAATCAAACCGATCTCATTAAGAAGGCCAACATTTCCCCTCTATGAAATAAGGGTGGCCAAGAGATGATGTGGTAGTGTCACCTCAGCATACTCTCACACTGTCCCGAGGCCAACTCACACACCCCCAAGATTGGGTGTCGAAAA
This sequence comes from Sequoia sempervirens, assembly GCA_007258455.2. Taxonomy (NCBI): domain Eukaryota; kingdom Viridiplantae; phylum Streptophyta; class Pinopsida; order Cupressales; family Cupressaceae; genus Sequoia; species Sequoia sempervirens. Next base: position 14,002 of record VDFB02160045.1, read on the forward strand.
GATAGGAGGTCAGCCTCCATGTTGCCTTCCCTTAGGGTATGATTTAGCATTACTTGTTCAAAGCTATCCATCAGCTCAATTGCCACCTCCAAATACACACCTAATTTCCAGTTGTGAATCTGTCTTGTCCTCAAAGCATGAATTTAAGAATTAAACTATAAAAAAAATTCAACAACATTTATTTTATAGCATTTTTTTTATAGGCGAGCTTTGATTTTTTTCAAGATAATACATCATTTGTGTTTTATTGTTGAAATTTTAGATAATGAGTTGAATGGGGATTAAACTATTTTTAATTTTATATAATTATTTTTGAATAGGTTTGAAATTGATATTTAATTTTTTTTTACAGTTAATTTTTTTTCATAAAACGTAAAGTGACAAGCATTTAAATGAACAAATTGTAAAAAAAAATCATATGACAGGTAGGGGTGGCCATCAAATTCTAGGCCTGGTTGCACTCTTATATGGTAACTTGCACCTCACCTTATATGTAGTAAATCAGGTGCAATTATATATTTTCCCTCCATAAAAGGCAACATACAGGGCTTTTACCCCCGACACCGGTTGGAGTAAAGTGAACTTCAATGGATTAGGCAGGAGTGGTGAACTAATCAAGAATAGTAAAGGCCAATTGATTTTCGCATTTGTAGAGAATTTAGAGATCTATTTAAAGAACTATGCTAAAGCCTCAGCTGTTCTTTGAGGTATTATTCTTGCCAAGGACATGGGCCTTATCAATTTAATGATGGAAGGAGATTTCAGTAATATTAAATCCTAGGGTTGTCCCCCACTCCTTCTATAAGATTATTATTGAGAAGATAAAGTAAAATTTTAAAGTCTTTTGACAACTTAAAATCTAATTATATAGAGAGGTTAACATTTTTGCTGGCTTCCTTGCTAATATAGGTGGAATCATGAGGTATTTTAAATATTGAAATGATGAGGGAACACTTTCGTAAATCATTATTTACTAAAATACATGAAGAAGCTATGGATAATAATTAGAAACTCGTTGCCACCCCTTAGATGGTGTGGTGAAAACATCAACACTGAGATCAATGGAAGGGACATAAGGTATAATGTCTAGGCAATCCATAACCTATTGAAAACTTGAAGATTGATGATTTCATAAAATAAGTTGCTATAAATAGGAAAGTCTTGAGAAAGATAACAAAGAACTGATTATCCAATTTCCAAATCAATATTGCCAAGTGCAAATCAAAATGGTAGAGTGACGAGTTGAGGATGAAATATGGAAAATGATGGACAAATTTGATAACACTTTCAACAAGGGGAGGAACTTGAATAGAGCATTGAAGAAATAAGGAAAAACTACATAGATCTCAGGAAGAACCTCAACAATGTAGTTGTTTTCAACAAGGAAGCTATCAAGAATTCTACAATTGATAGGTATATCCTTTAGTATGAACTTCATAAATGATGGGGGGCGACATGGTGGTTGAACCAAGAGGAAACTATCTTAGATGATGGAGTATAGCATCAAATATTAGGGATTGTGAAATGGTTGTTTTTGTGGACTCTCTTACACCTTTAGGGTTTTGGACCTAAAAGGAGAGAGACAAATCCCAACACTTCACTCAAGGAAAAACCCATGAGATTCCAATTCAAAGGAGATTGAAATTTGTCAAAGGGGGCTATCCTAGGGGATGAATTTGATAAAAGGGGGTTCACCACTAGGTGTAAACTTAGAAAACATGAAATATTGGAAAACACAGTATGATATGTAAAATGACCTAGAAATGAAAGTTTACAAAATTGGAAATGTCCACCTCGAAACTTGTTGGAGATGGAATGGAGCTCTAGAATCTTGAAAAATTTACTGTTTATGCCAACTAAGACTCATACGCCAAGCTGGGCGAATTAGTCCAGTTTCGAGTAAATTGTGCCAAAATAGGTTTCAAACAAATGGGTACTTAGATTTGCAAAAATCGTTGACAGACAGGTACAATGGGAATCATTTTCCAATAGTGGTGAATTAGTCCACTTCTATTTTTTTGAAAATTCAAAACTAGATTCTGCAGCTCTCAGTATACTTTTCTATTCTTGATTCAAATTTGGGTCCAAAATTGCAAAATTCAACCTATAAACCTTCTCCAAGCTTCTCCAAGGCTTGTTTACAACTTTGAATTACTTTGACAACTTGATGACAACTTTTCCAATCTTGCTCTTTGATAAATCTACAACCTAGACTTGCAAATCACATGCAAAGAGAGGGATAAATTTTGTGGCATTAGAGCATAGGGTTTTTCCTTTGTCAAACCCCGTTGTTGATAATTAAACCCCTAAAATAGAATGAAATAGAATGGAGAAAGATGAATGAAAAAATAATGATGTTGCAACTCACTAAAACCCTAACAATAAGGTGCTACAAACATGTAAGTAAGGGCTCCAATGGATGTGGTTCTTGACTCTTTCTTGCAGGAGATAGATCTTGCTTGAAACACTTGCTTGAATCATAAAACCTACATAAAAATGGTTAGCTCTAAAAAAAATGATGCAAAAAATCTTTGACATGATGATTGACACTTGAAAGATGCTCTTGAAAGCCTGATAATCTACCCTTGAAATGCCTTGAACACTCTTGTTAATGTTCAAATTCTCTTGTAAACTCTTGAATGCTTGATAAAACTTGCTAGGTATGAAAATGAGAGAAGGAAACTTGTATTTGTACTCAATTATGCAATAATTCCTAAAATTACAACACTACAGGTTGACCTTAGATCTTGGAGAATAACAGACCACTAGAAATTTGAATTTTGAGTTAAAGGGGACTCATTCACCACCCTGAGCAAATGGGTCCCACCTAAGGGTACTCATTCACTCAAAATGGTGAATGAGTCCCACCTTAGGAATTTAAGGTGGGTTTCAGGATTTTTATGTTTTAAATGACGTTTGTTGGGATTATTCTAAAAAATACACATGAATAAGGCCTGTGGATGCAAAATGGGGCCAATTAAAGCATAAGAAAGCCCAATTATTAATGACAAGCCTAGATAAATGTGAAAGTGTATTACAACACTTTACAACACTCCAAATAAGGAAATATTAAGGTTGATTTTAGATATAATTGTATTTATTATGCTAGATAATTGATAAAACCCTAGAAAAGTGTGAAAGTGTGTTACAACAGTTCACAACACTTTTATAAGGCACCATTAAAATCTATTAGTTCACAAGGGCCCAAGACCTAATGCGAATGTGTTAACCACATTGCAACAATAAATCAAGGCAACATTAAGCCAAAATCCACAAGAAGGGCCCAAACGAATGTGAAAATTTCCAAGGATACATTTCACTACACTAAATTTAGCCCCCACTTTAGTGAGAGGAAGAACCTGCTTCAAACTCACACTAAAGTAGAAAAAAACACACATCAACAGGGGTTCGAATGTACCAATGTTGGTAAGATGAGACAACAAAGATCAAGAGGGGTGATCAAGATCCCATGACAAACCAAGATGAGCACAAAGGAACACACATGAAAATTATATCAAGAATGGAAACAAGGTACAAGCATACACTACCAAAGAGAGAAAGGGAAACAAGAAAGAATAAGATCAAGCTTCGACCATTTGTACAACACGATGTGGATTAGATCTAGGTTGTTTTTCCAAAAAAAAGTGCATACTCACTTTGAGGCAATAGTACTTCAGGCTAGTCATTGAGTGAGAAGGCCGAAAAGGGTGTGAAACATACACTCATGGCTTGTATGTACTAACACTCATGCAAGTGGCTATGGGAAAAGTCATGCCTCAGATTGGGCTTCCCGCTCAACCATACCAAAGTTATACCTCTTGATAACTTTAATAAGGCGCCATGCAAAAAGGATGTTCAAGCTTCATGAGACAAGCAAAACTTTGTATGTTTGGAGCTCATGAAAAAATAGGATGGATCCACAGGAATTCAAGTTGTGTTATGTAAGGTGGCCATATAACAACAAATGCAAAATGCAACATGAAAATGATGTTCAAAGGAGTCTTGCTTAGTTCATGCGAGGTCTTAACTTAAGGAACAATGTGCCTAATGTCTCCAAGAGAGGATTGATCAAAGAATAGAAGATTCACAACTTAGGGGATGCCATGTGTCGCATCAAGCCACCAAGAGGAATGTAATATGCTAAGATAGATCGCGCTCATGAAGGACGTCACATCCAATTTCATCCACAAAGTGACAAATGCATTGTATGAAGTAAGAAGGCTACACTAAGAAGCATGAAAAGGAAAATGCAAAATAATAATGCCAATGTATGCCCCCCACTTTAAAGAAATTGTTAACACCATACTATGAGCAATTACTTTAAAGTAGAAAATGAAGAATGCTAACAAGAAAGAAGATGTTAGAGCCGACTTGGAAATCCCTATGCCAAGTCATATGTTTCCAACTAAAGTTGTGTCATGTACTTGAGTAAAAGAAAAGGGAGGGGCTTCCTCCAAAATGAGAACACCAAACACATAAGGGATCTATGGATTTAGGGTTGGTATGTTCTTTGTTGCAATGATTTATAGGGATCTTGGAATTGTCATCATCCCCAAATAAACTTAGAATTGGAAGAATGACACAAATAGAGCGAAAAACAAAGAAATACCTTTTGGGTCAACATGGAAGAAACATGAATGTCTCAATGCCCTGCATTATCCCAAAAAGGAAAACACAAGACAACAACAAAAAGAGAAAATGAAAAGGAAAAAGAAAAAGAAATCCTTTTGCATCGACATGGAAGAGACATAGGGTGTCTTGACACCTTGTGTCATCCCTAAAAGGAAAACACAAGACAACTAAAAATGATAGAAAGCAAAAGAGATGCATGACATAGAGAAGAATGAAGGTACAAATAGAGGAATGTCACGAAGAGAGAGAACATCAAACAAAACATCACGGGGATCACATTATACACATGCAATCACACAAAAAAAAAAAAAAAAGGAAATAATACAAAAGACAAGGAAAATTCAAGTTAACCTATGAACAAGTCATCTGCCTCCCAATCTCAGTCTGTATAAGTGGAAGGTAGACAACGAACCTGAGGGACAATGACAATTGCATTACTAGGACAAGGCTATCAAATTCTTGCCCCCACTTAGAGTGAAGCAAGAATGAGCCAAGGTAGGTGATGGGAAAGGTCATGTAATAGTGAGAATGGGATATTCTACAACTATTACATGACAAGTGGTGAAATATTAGGCAATCACATGATGGTAGTGGTTGCCATCAAATCAAAAGTTTTGTAATATTAACTAGAATGCATGAAATTCATCAGTACTGTGCCCAAGAATTTGATGATATGCATAATGTGGAACTTTTTCATCTTTAGGATATAGCACCAACCTATTCATAGGTGGTAATGTTATTAGTTCTTTGTTTAAAATTATTTGTAATATCCTTTCACATTTAGGTGGAGGACGAGGAGACTTCAATTTTTCTAACTTGTAAGGTCTCTTGTGTTTGCTATATACACCCTTTTATTTAGTGGAATATGGAGGAGGAGGACCTAAGGTGATCCTCACATCCTTGGAACATCATTGTTATGATTCTTTGGTTGTTCTCTAGGAAGAAGGACATTCAAATCGAGAGGAGAATCAAAGATCACCGTACCGTCATCTTAGAGCCTTAGATATTCTCGAGGAGGCTTTTCATTATGAGGGGGATCTTGTATCCTATCCATTTTGTGTTTTTATCCATTGGTATTTTCTCTAGGAATTTCACAAGATGAATTGCATGTTCACTTGTGTCACATACTTGTTTACTGAAGATTGTGAATCCTTTTCCATATGTTTCTTCAAGATCGATAGGACTATTTGTTACTTTGTTATCATAAAATGGTTGAGTGTTTGCTTGTATAGAGGAACTAGGTTCACTTGTTGTAGGGAACTTAGGTTCAACTTTTGTTTCAGGATGTAAGTAACCAAACATCTCAAGAGGTGGTATTTTATGAAGATCTTGTTGTTTCATGGGTGGATAGAAGGATGCATTAGGTTCAAGGTTGTCAAGACAATTGTTTAGGAACCTATTCATGTTGTCATCATCTTCTCCAATGATACATCAACATCATGAGGAGGACATGCATTAGGAGTTGAAGGAGCATAAGTTTAATGTCATTAGGATCATTTCCAAAAGCACAACTTGACACATCCACTAAGGAATTTAATAACATCCAAAGCTTGTTATTTTAAGCATATATCCATGATACAAATTTTAGATTCTAAACTATGCAACAGTGTTGTAAATGCAATTTTGATTTTTATCAATGCACAAGAAGAATGAAATTAAACTAAATGTAGTGTATTGAATGAAATAGGAAGTCTACAAACAAGAATAGGGAGATAACCACTAGAAATAGAAACTCAGAAAATTAAGACCGAATTCCAAAAAATGCAATATAAAATATGCAAAGGGATTGATTCACCCAAGGCAGCAAATGAGTCTAGGTACTGATTTGTTTGAGAATTTTTAGAATTTTAGAATTGGGTTTTATGTTTTTTATGTTTTCTGATGCAAATTTAAGATGTAAATGTAGAAATTGATGATTTTTTTAAAGAATTTAAGTGCAATAATGCAAGCTAAATGAGCTTCTCACTAATGCAACTTTTGAAACCCTAGAATGCAAATTAAACAATGCAAGATCCAATGCAATGTTAATGCAATCTAACTATAGGATCTAAATGCACTCTAAATCAAAAATATGATGCTCTAAATATTGGTTCACCAAAATGAAATAGTTGTTTTTGTGGACTCTCTTACACCTTTAGGGTTTTGGACCTAAAAGGAGAGAGACAAATCCCAACACTTCACTCAAGGACAAACCCTTGAGATTCCAATGCAAAGGAGATTGAAATTTGGAAAAGGGTATTGTCCTAGGGGATGAATTTAATAAAATGGGGTTCAACATCAAGTGTAAACTTGGAAAACATGAAGTGCTGGAAAACACAGTGTGATATGCAAAATGACCTAGAAATGCAAGTAAAATGTAATGCAAGTTTATGAAACTAGAAATGTGTACTTGAAAACTTGTTGGAGATGGAATGGATCTATTTATGCCAACTGGGAGTTATACGCCAAGCTAGGTGAATTATTCCAGTTTCAGGTAAACTATGTCGGAACGAGTTTCAAACAAATGGGTACTCATATCTGCAAAAATCCCTGACAGATAGGTACAGTGGGAATCATGCGTTAACAATGGAAAATTAGTCCACTTCCGTATTCTAAAAATTCAAAACTGGATTTTGTAGCTCTTAGTCTACTTTTCTATTCCTGATTCAGATTGAGCTTTGAAATTGCAAAATTCAGCCTATAGACCTTCTCCAAGCTTCTCCAAGGCTTGTTTACAACTTTGAATTTCTTTGAAAATTTGATGAAAACTTTTCCAAACTTTCTCTTTGATCAATCTGCAACCTATACCTGCAAATCACATACAAAGAGAGGGAAAAATGTTGTGGGGTTAGAGGATAGGGGTTTGCCTTGGTTAAACCCCTTGTTGGTAATTAAACCCTTGAAATAGAATGAAATAAAATGGAGAATGATGAATGAACAAATAATGATGTTGCTACTCACCAAAACCCTAGCAATAAGGTGCTTAAAACATGTAAGTAATGGCTCTAATGTATGTGGTTCTTGAATCTTGCTTTCAAGGAGATAGATCTTTCTTGAAACACTTGCTTGAATCATAAATCCTACATCACAATTGTTAGCTCTAAAACAACATGATGCAAACAATATTTGACATGATAATTGACACATGAAAGATGCTCTTGAAAGCTTGATATCTTCCCTTGAAATGACTTGAATGCTCTTGTGAATGCTCAAATACTCTTGTGAACTCTTGAATGCTTGATCATACTTGCTAGGCATGAAAATGAGAGAAAGAAACTTGTATTTATACTCAATTATGCAATAATTATCAAAATTACAGCACTATAGGCCGACCTTGGATCTTGGAGAATAAAAACCCACCATAAATTTTAATTTTGAGTTAAAGGGGACTCATTTGCCACCCTAGACGAATGGGTCCCACCTAAGGGGACTCATTCGCCTAGAATGGTGAATGAGTCCCAACTTAGGAATTTAAGGTGGGTTTCAAGATTTTTATGTTTTAAATGATGTTTGTTAGGATTATTCTCAAAAATACACATGAATAAGGCTCATGGATGCAAAATGGGGCCAATTAAAGCATAAGAAAGCCCAATTATTAATGACAAGCCTAAATAAATGTGAAAGTGTGTTACAACACTTTACAACACTCCAAATAAGGCAAGATTAAGGTTGATTTTAGATAAAATTGTATTTATTATGCTTAGATAATTGATAAAACCCTAAAAAAGTATGAAGGTGTGTTACAACACTTGACAACACTTTTACAAGGCACCATTAAAATCTATTAGTTCACAAGGGCCCAAGACATAATGTGAATGTGTTAACAACATTGTAACACTAAATCAAGGAAACATTAAACCAAAATCCACAAGAAGGGCCCAAACGAGTGTGAAAATGTCCAGGGATACATTTTACTACACTATAGCTTGGAGCAGGAGGAATTGAAATCCAAGGAAAGGAATATTGAGGTCATATTTACAAAAAAATTGGACTTCCTTAATAGGGAATGAGAGGTAGCTAGTGGAAAACAAAAGTTGATTTATCTCTAGCCTTTTGCATCTATTCTATTTATATTTCTAGGTTGTTTATCTACTATTTCTTTATCTCTTTTCTTGTTTAAATGTTTTAAACCACTTATGTTCAAATTCATCTCACATCTTGTGAGACTATCTATATGCCTTTTTGGCTATTTTATTGTGTTTGGTCTAGGCCCCTTAATCTCATTTTTTTACAAATATAAAAAATATATAGAGGTTTTAAAAAAATGTTAATGTAAAAAATGATTATAAATTTATTCACTTATAGTGTAATTGAAATCAATAAGTTAATTAATTAAACTTTAAATTCAACAATTTGTATAAATTTTCATTCATTAAGATATCTTAATTTTGTATATAGTCACAATTAAATTAGTTGTAATTATTTTGTAAAAATATAAAGCAATGAAAAAAAATAATTAGATAAATTCATCCATTTAATGGATTTAAACTACAAATAGTTTACCTTTTTAGATTGATAGCCATAATTTAAATGAAATTTCTTTTTTGAGATTTACAAATACTTTTCTGTGGCATAGTTTGTGTTAATAGTCTATGTATGTCCTCATGTAATGAAATGTGATGAAAATAATTTTAAACTTAAATACCAATATTATTTTTTATACTTCTATAATTGTAAACGAAATAAAATTTTCCTAAATTTAATTGATATTAATCCTAATCCAAATAAGCACAAATCAACCTAGATTCATCAATTATAGTTATGAGAGTGATTATTTAATAATTAAATACTAAACTTAGGAAATTGAATTGGATAGATAGTAGAACTTAGATTTATGCTCAATGTAAGAGAATAATTAAAATTTGGTATTGAATTTAATCCCAACATAATTGTAACACTAATTGTAAATTTAAACCTAATACCCTAACACTAGCCCTAACCCTAAGTCAAACCATAACCATAACCCTAAATCTAACCTTAATTTGTAATTGTAATCCTTACCCCAGGATTTATCAAAAACCTAACCCCAACCCTAATTGAACCATGCCCTAATTGAATTGTAGGCCTTATTTAATCATAATTGAATCCTAACACTTGTAAGAGAGGGGGACTGACCACGTTAAGGCCCCAAGTCATGCAGATCCAAGAGAAGAAGGCTACCCTAACTTTCCTCACTCTAAAGGAATGTTTCAAATGAGGGACAAGAATGATGGGGACTATAAGGCCCTGCAACCACTCTTTAGACCCAAAATCCAAATTGGGGCTAGGTGAGCCAGTTTTTAGGTTCAACACTGTACCTTAGGTAGCTCTCTACTCAAGGATGGAAGTGCGGTTCTGGGATGAGAGCGTGGCGTACTGGCATCTCTTAGATGTGTTGGTGTCTATATAATCAGAGGACCAAAAACACAGTATGAACTACCAGAAAACAAATTGACGGCCTAGCTAGTCACTTCTAAGGGAACACAATAGGATTATGAAGTAGGAAAGGTACAAGTGAATATGATAAAGTAAATATATGAAGGCTAAGGTGACAAAGAAAATCTCACAAAGATGCTCATTCACCAGCTAGCTCCAAATGCACGTCCACCTACACACAAGAAAGAGGGAAAATTTTTGGGGGCTGTATAGGAGTTTGCCTTAGTCAGACCCTTGTTTTGGTGTTTCCACCTCCACAGAAAACCAAGATAGCAATGATAGAGAAATGTATGATAAAGAAGTAAGGAAAGAAAGTACACAAATAACACTATAAGACAGTATAAAGCTACTCAACCAAATCATAAAGGAGAGGAGAAAAATGTTACCACCTCCACCAAGAGCTCACTAGCAAATGATGGAGAAAGAATGCTTGAAAAATCACCACAACATCAACTGTGATGAAGGGAGGTGTTGGAAAACCTCAAGCCCACACTACAATGGCTTGTTCCACACTTTATTTGTGGAGTCAATGAAGTGTTGGAGTACTATTGAGAGTGAAAATGAAGGCTAAGAATGCAAGAAGATGAGTTGAATGCTTGGAGGATACCAAAGAAGATTGAGTTGCATGAATAATGAATCTTTTTGAAGGTGACATGAGGAGAATAAGGGATTTTTGGGGTTGGTTGTTTGAAGAGGGATGTTACAAATTATTCCTAATAGGAAGTGTAACACCTCTGCCAACTTTAGACACAAGAATCCATCAAGGACATAAGCACACCGTGTGGATGTCTGCGCACCACACGCGCATCTGCAACAAATATTCTTGTACCAACATAAAAGATGAATTCCAAGTGGAATAAAGGCAACTTATTGATGTGGAATTTTTCCTTTAGATTTGGTTTTCTAAGGCGAGGAAGTGTAAAAGGGCAATTTACGTAAGGGATGCAAATTCGTGCCTATAATTTTTTCCCCCACTTTAGAGAGCACAAATATTGATGAGTACTTTGGCAAAGTAGAGCAAAGAGTGAATAGGGTTAGAAGTGTATACTTGAACCATCGAGGAAGCAGACTGTGATTTGGAAAACTCAAGAGTGCAGGACAAGTAGAGGACTTCATATCCCCGCAGAACTATGAAGTTGTAGATTGAAAGTGTCTTACAGGCCCACAGACCTACAAGGAGGCGACCCCCAAGATCTCTCACATGAAGGAATCCCTAAGAAGTAAGCACTTCACAGGTGTGTAGACCTACAAGTAAGGTGTCCTCAAAGATCTCTCACATGGAGGAAACCCCAAGGAAGTGCCCTACAAATCCGCAGACCTGAAAGAAAGTGTTAATGGTCAATGTAGCACAATAACATTAAAACAAAATATTTATACTCTATTTCTCCTGAAAAGGATAAAAAATATAAAGCTACTTATCTTCCAAGGTCTCTGTAGTTGGTTCTCAACTGTGTTGATGTTGTTGAGTGGCCTATGCAACTATAATGTTCAAGGGGTCTGTTAGTAAAGGGATACAATTGCATAGTAAAAATTAGTCTAACATTTGGGGGGTGTAAATAAATATCAAAAGATAGAACAGAGCTTAGGACAACAAAACATAAACGTAGCTTTCCTTCAATTTCAACATACAAACTTCATAATGAGCATTCCTTTTAAACAAATAAACCATAGAATGATACAATCTATAGAACAATCCATACCATTGCATTAATTCATAGTGCAAATTCAAGACATACAATCATTCACCATTCATAAGCTTCAAAATCAACAAGAACACATCATAGCTCATCATTAAAATTCATGCATCAATAAACACAAAGAAATCCCATTCACTGATAATTCAATGGAAACAGTCTTAGATCCTGAATCTTCTATTGAATTTCATCAAATAAGAGACATTTATGCACAACATTCACTGGAATACAAATGACCATTTGTTCATTGACATCATCATTAAAACTAGTTCTAGAAAATAACATAAATTGTATTGAAAACTATAAAAATATCTAAGTATCTTGCATAAAAATTGTAAAAGTTTATAATCACTATAAAAATTCTCCTAACTTTCTCCTTTAGGTAGCTAATCCTTCTTCAATTAGCTGACCTTTATAACATGGAGAGAAAAACTACATATAGACAAGTCTTAACACTAATTCCTCTAATAAAAAATTGAGATCCACAAATCTAGGAGTAACTGGAGCTACATGAGATGACTTCCCTGTTGGAAACACAAGGGTAGACAACTAAGAGGGGGGGTGCATTAGTTATCCAAAAATTCAAAACTTATTCACTTTATTAACCTTATTCTCAGATTTGATAATTAACTATGAAAGCATAAATCATCAACAAATCAAAAACACATGTAACACCAAGATTTTTTACATGGAAACCTTGTTAGGGGAAAAATCACAGTGGAGGTTAGTCCTCAAGATTATACCCTGTTAAAGGTATAATGAAAATAAAATATGGGGAATGCACATGCATTTAGGCACACTACCTAGAGCTCACTGCTCAATTACAAGAAGGATAACCACCCAAAGGAAGAAACAACGTCTTACATAAAGAATCAAATTACATCCACATGGATTTGAACTGGTAAAATAGCATCTACTAATGCCTGATCATAGTTCTGGTTAAGCACATGAACAATTCTTCACTCTTCTACACACTTCTTCACACTCTGATGTGCCTTTGAATGATATTCGCACACACACACACAGAAGCACACTCTGGAATACACTCACACACTTCAATTCAAATAAACAATCACTCTTATATATCCACAATAAGAAATTTCATCCCTTCATGTCAGCTTCAACAAAAATAATAAAATGAATATAAACTGTTAGCCCAAAACAATTAAGATTATTAATGTGAATCAACTGGTCAAGGTTGGCCATAGCTTAGTGAGGACCCAAATTAACATCTCAATCATGAAGACACTTCAATTAATTACTCCTCAAAGATCCACAACACGCTACAAACACTATGTCAGCCAAGAACAAGAAAAACATGAACATGCAAGAGAAAATTGCCAACCACGAGCACAACGATCAATGCAGACATGCAAAAAAGATAAATCATGATCTAGAAACATCCACAAGCATCAAAAATAACAAGATAAGAATCTACAACAACTGAACTAACTGAAATAATATCATCTTCAATTAGGAACACCAATTGAAGAAACATAAAAACTGTCAGAATGAGAATCTTCATAACTCGATCAAATCTTCATGCGGATCTCTGAAACTCGACGTGGATAAACTAGATATACTTAGAAAAAAATCCTTTAGTTCACAATCTTTGATCATCAATGTACAAAAATTACTGACATATTGAACTTCACTTCACTATTGACAAGCTGCAACTCATTTATTACAATTTTCTCAATATCCTCGACATATATACCTTCAAATAAATTAATGATAAGTGTTGACATCAATGAAAACCACATATAAAAAACAAAACCACAACATCCAATAATCTCCCCCTTTGGAATTGATGGAAACACATGATGTGAAAAACACCATCAACACAACTAACTCTTGACACTTACTCCCCCTTAGGATTTGACTCATTTTCTCCTCAAAAATTTCACATGATCTTTTCCCCACAAGGCCCTTCTCCCCAAATAATCACCATTTTTTCACATGAATCTTCTCCCCCTTTTACATCAATGACAAAGATCTCTAAACTCCACACAAAATCTGAACCACATATTTGAACATCTGTACATCTGACTACTCTGCCTAAGTAGCAGCCACCACAACATCAATTTGAAACAAGGTATGACTATGAAATGCATAGACTGATGCAATGCAATGCATTCTTAGTTTTGATTAGGAGGGGTAATCACCCCTAGCTTCCTTCCGAGATACTAAACAGTATCCTTAGGCAACGACTTGGTAAAGATGTCTACAATCTGCTCCTTAGTATATGACACATACTCCATTCTGAATTCCTTTTCACTTACCTTCTCCCTCAAAAAGTGAAACTTGATAGATATATGCTTTTTTTTTAATGCAACACTAGATTCTTGGAAATGTTAATAGCACTTGAATTATCATGGAATATGGCAATAGGTTCATTATAGACAACTCTGATATCCTTCAACATTTGTCTCATCCACATGACTTTAGTACAATTGTTAGCAACAACAATGTATTCAACCTCTACAGTAGACAAGGAAATGACATCCTGCTTCCTGCTTAACCATGAAATCAACTTCTTACCCAAGAATAATGCTCCACCACTAGTAATTTTCCTGACATTTACATCTCCTACCCAATCAACATCAGTAAAGGCACTTAAAGTAATATCATCATCTTTAGAGTACCATAGGATAAAGTCAACAGTTCCCTTCAAGTATCTAAAAATTCTCTTCACAACAGTCACATGAGATTCCTTTTGACCAGCTTGAAATCTTGCAACAATACATACGACATTCATGATATCAAGCCTAGTTTGGGTTAAATACAACAATCTACCAATCATTGATCTATATCTTGTCTGATTTTCTTTTAGAGAATCATCTTCTATTGTCAACTTGCATCCGGTCACCATGGGTGTACCAACTGGCTTTGAATCTTCCATACCAAACTTCTTCAACAATTCCTTCGCATACTTGGATTGAGATATAAAAATCCCTTTATCTAACTAAGTAATCTGCAATCCCAAAAAGAATTTCATCTCACCAATCATAGACATCTCAAATTCATCCAACATCTTATTAGCAAACTTCATGCACAAACCATCATCTCCTCCAAAAATGATATCATCAACAAAGACTTCAACAATCGAATCTTTATTATGATCAATCTTGAAATACAAATTACTATTAGTAGTACCTTTGTTAAATCCAACCTTCAGAAAATACTTGTCCAATCTAGCATACCATGCTCTAGGGGCTTGTTTGAGTCCACACAATTCTTTCTTCAACTGACACACCATATCTTCCTTATTGGTTAGCTGGAATCCATTAGGTTTCTCAACATACACTTCTTCCAATTCTCCATTTAGAAAAGATAATTTGACATCCATCTGATAAAATTTGTAGTTCTTGTAAGCAAAATAGGCAAGAAATAATCTTATAGTTTCAATTCTAGCAACAGGGGCAAAGGTCTCTTTAAAATCAATTCCTTCCATATGAGAATATCCTTTACATACTAGTCTTGCTTTGTTTCTAATATCTTCACCTTTCTCATTCAGTTTGCTTCTAAAGACCCACTTGGTTTCAATGATATTCTTTTCCTTAGGTCTGGAAACAAGAATCCATGTATCATTATTTTCAATCTATTTTAACTCTTCTTTCATTGCTTCTTGACCCATTTTTCATCTTTACATGGTTCATTCACATTGATAGGCTTAGTCTTTGAAATCAAGCAATATTCTTCTACAATTTTTCTCCTAATCTAATCTTCTGAATGATTCAATCTTACATACCTTAGAATCTTCTTAGGATGTTCTTCAACTTCAGGATATTGTGTTCTCTCTTATGTGCTTCCACTAGTTTCTCCTTCTTCATTCTCTTGATTTATCAAATTGATTTGCACTTGATTTGTAGTTTGAACTTGCTTTCCTTGGTTTGTACTATCATCCTGATGATTAGAGTCATATCCACAGGTTCTAGATGGTGTACCTAAGTCTTCATCAACCTTGACATTTGCACTTTCAACCATTTTCTTTAATCTTTTATTGTAACACCGGCAGGCCTTGCTTTTAGTAGAATAACCCAGAAAGATACCTTCATCACTCCTATCATCAAAATTTCCTATGTCTTCATCTCTCTTAATATAACATTTTCTTCCAAATATCTTGAAGTATTTAACAATAAGCTTTTGACCAGTCCATAGCTCAAAATTGGTCTTACCAGTATCACCTTTGATTTGTACCTAGTTGAGTGTGTACACAATAGTACTCACAACTTCTCTCTAGTATATATGAGGGACATTTCCTTCCAACATCATTTTTCTAGTAGCATCTTCAATTGTTCTGTTCTTCCTTTCCACAACTCCATTTTGCCGAGGGGTCCACGGTGCAGATAATTGTCTCTTTATTCCATGTTCTTCACAAAAAGAATTAAATTCACTGAAAGTGAATTCACCACCTCTATCTGATCTTAGAAATTTAATCTTCAAACCTATCTTTGTTTCAGCCATAGCTTTAAAGATCTTGAACTCTTCTAATGCTTCAAATTTCTCCCTTAAGAAAGTAACCCATACCATTCTAGAATAATCATCAATGAGTAACATGAAATACCTATAACCTTGTAAAATTATGACCTTAGAGGGGCCACATAGATTAGTATGCACAAGCTCTAACAATTCATTTGAACAATGCTTTTTACTCTGAAATAAAATTCTAGTTTTCTTTCCTAACTGACATTCCTTGCATATAGCATTAGTAGGTTTCACCAACTTAGGTAGATCTCTCACAACCTTAGTGGAACTTATCTTGAAAATATTATCAAAGCTAACATGACACATTCTCCTATGCCATAACCAACTTTCATCAACTTGAGCAATCAACCAACTTTTACTAGCATCACTCAAGTGAAAGATATTGCCTATTGTTTTTGTACTTGATGCAATTTCATTTCTAAAACTCAATATTCTGCACTTTCCATCCTTGAACTAAAGATTGTATCCCTTATAAACCATCTGACCAACACTCAAAAGATTATGCTTCAAGCCTTCCACATATACAACATCATCAGTATTATGTTTACCATCAAGAGAAATGCATCCTGTTCCATGGATCACACTAGCTGTATTATCACCAAATATCACAACACCACCATCATACTTTTCCAAGCTTACAAACTTACTTTTATCTCTTATCATATGATGTGAACATCCACTGTCAATCACCCATTCATCTTTCTCTTCAACTTGAGCAGCTAGGGCTTTCTCCACATTTGTACCACCAGCAAATTCAGTAGATATAGGATTATTTTCCTTGATAGCAATAAATACCCATTCATCATCACTTCTATTTCCTTTATCAAATTCATCATCTGTTATGTCTTGGTTTAGGATCTCTCTCTAGACACCTTGATGCAAAATGAACTATCTTATTGCAAGAAAAACATTTAAGAGACAATTTTCCTTTATACTTACCTTTTCCTCTCAGTACTCTTTTGACAATAAGATCTTCTAGCTCTTCCATCTCTCTTTCTTCTTCTTCTTCAATCTATCTGATTTCATCCTCATAGTTGAATGTATTTATAACCTTAGGAAGGGCATTTCCAAATTCTCTCAACTCAAAAGCAGTCAGCTCACCAACCAGTGTATCTCTGGTTATGTTTGTTACAGTGCAAAGCTCTTCAATAGCACTAGCTTTGACTTTGTAAGAATCAAGTAAGGATCTAATCACTTTAGAAACAATCTCAGATTTTTCTATCTGTCCACCATCACATCTAATACCAAACACAAGTTCATTCACTCTTTTCATGAAAGTATTAATGTTATCATCATCACCCATTCTCAATCTTTCATATTTCCCTTTCAGACTCTGCAACTTAGAAATCTTCACATTAGTCTCACCTTTATTAAAGGTTTCCAAAATTTTCCAAATCTCATGAGTAGTCTTCAGATCCATAACATTTGTCTTCTCAAAATTAGTCAAAGCACTCAACAAAGCTTCCTTAGCCCAAATATTATACTCAACATCTCTAATCTCAGCAGTAGTAGTAAGACCATTCTGAGGAATAACATTCCCAATACATGTAATGTTCTAGTAGGGTTCACTAATGCATCTCAAATGACACTCCATTTGAGTCTTCCATAGAGAATAATTTATTCCATCAAATCTTGGACTATCCTTCTTGTAACTTGTCATCCCAGATCACCTTAACCTGTTGAACTTCTTCCAAGGAACCTGCTCTGATACCAATTGTTGGAAACACAAGGGAAGACAATTGAGAGCGGGGGTGAATCAGTTGTCCATAAATTCAAAAATTATTCAATTTATTAACCTTATTCTTAGATCTAATAATTAACCATAAAATAATAAATCATCAACACATCAGAAACACACATAGCACCAAGATTTTTTACGTGAAAACCCTGTTAGGGGAAAAACCACAGCGGAGGTCAGTCCACAAGATTATATCCTATTAAAAGTATAATGAAAATGAAATATGGGGAATGCACATGCATTTAGGCACATTTCCTAGAGCTCACTGCTCAATTACAACAAGGATAACATCCTAAAGGAAGACACACTGTCTTATAGAAAGAATCAGATTACATCCACAAGGATTTGAATTGGTAAAATAGCATTTGTTAATGCCTAATCACAGTTCTAGTTAAGCACATGAATAATTCTTCACTCTTCTACACACTCTTCTCTACCTTTGAATGATATTCACACATACACACACATAAAAACACTTTGGAATACAATCACATGCTTCAATTCAAATAAACAATCACTCTTATATATCTGCAACAAGAAATTTCATCCCTTCATGTCAGCTTCAACCAAAATAATAAAATGAATATAAATTGTCAGCCCAAAACATTTAACATTATTAATGTGAATCAACCAAGGTCAGCCACAACTTATTGAGGATGCAAATTAACATCTCAATCATGAAGAAAATTCAATTAATTACTCCTTGAAGATCCATAACACGCTACAAACACTATGTTGGCCAAGAACAAGAAAAACATGAACACCCAAAAGAAAATCACCAACCACGAGCACAATGATCAATGTAGACATGCAACAAAGATAGATAATGATCTAGAAACATCCACAAGCATCACAAATCACAATATAAGCATCCACAACAACTGAACTAACTAAAATAGCATCATCTTCAATTAGGAACACCAACTAAAGAAACATAAAAACTGTCAGAATGAGAATCTTCATAACTCAATCAAATCTTCACACGAAGCTCTAAAAATTGACATGGATAAACTAGATATACTCAGCAACAAACCCTATATTCCACAACCTCTGTTCATCAACACACAAAACTTACCGACATATTGAACTTCACTTCACTACTGACAACCTGCAACTCATTTATTACAATTTTCTTAATATCCTCAAAATATACAAATTTAAATGAATTAATGCTAATAGTGTTGACATCAATGGCAAGAACATATCAGAAACACAACCACAACATCCAACATTCCCATTATGATCTGCAATTCAATTGTTGATGACTCTGTATCAAAATCTGATGCAAAAAGAGAAGGTCGAACTGCTACTTAAGGAATCCTTAGTTGAACTTGTGTTATGATCCTAAAAAATACGGGAGAGCTACCCAACTAGCCGTATCATCTGATGCTTCATTCAAAAAGGGGTATTTCATAGACACCTCACTCTTTTATCCTCTATTCAAGTAAATACTCATTATAACTATCTAATACTTGTCTAAGCATGTCCACATTTGACCCATCTACCTAACTATCCTCAAACTTTATTCTTTTCAACTCAACAGAGATGAACTTCTGCATATCATCCA
This sequence comes from Sequoia sempervirens, assembly GCA_007258455.2. Classification (NCBI taxonomy): domain Eukaryota; kingdom Viridiplantae; phylum Streptophyta; class Pinopsida; order Cupressales; family Cupressaceae; genus Sequoia; species Sequoia sempervirens. The sequence goes on from VDFB02160045.1 coordinate 33,515, forward strand.
ATTTGGAAAGCTCCTTCAGAGCAATCCTTACTACCTCTTTGATGTCCATGAACCCATCGATTAATAAGTCATCACCATCATCTCCCTTCTGCATTGCCTCTTGAAATCTATTATCCCATTTGTTCCTTTACTCATCAAGAGGGAAACCATCCTTGAGAGGGATATCTTCATTCACCATCATAGCTATGATTGCTTCTAACTCCACAATTTGGTATGTCAAATCCTTGCCAGCCTATTTTACCTCATTTCTATGGGAAAAAATAAATGAAGTCTTGAATCTAATAATGTTGATCGTTTTATCAATGAAATCTTCATTACCTTCTTCAAGGATAGATTTTCCCAAGATTTTTTGTTGAGGTAGTTTCCTTACATGCTCTTTGTATTCTTCTTCTTGCTTCTAAAGGACCTCAACATATGTAGTCATATCATTAGATGATTCCAATGGTTCTTTATGAACCTTGTGGGCTTCAAAAAGTAGTTCCTCCACCTATTGGTTCAACCTATCAATCCATCTATCCAATATATCTACCTTGCTTATCATCTCAACAAGATCATCATCTCCTCCAAAGCCAGGAGGAAAGTAATCCAATTGTTATTTAGGAGTTGTCCTCCTCTTTTATCTTCTATATCCTTAGGTACCTACTAATTTCCTTTTCTTTGAAGATTGAGCTTTTGGCTCCTTGATCCTCATGACCACCCATTGAATACTTCTATCCGTCACTATCCTGGCAAGTTGTTTGATATCAATGAATTCTTCTTCATCCCAATTTATTGGAACCAAGATTTTAGTACCTATATTGTTAGCTTCATACTCAAGGTCCAAAACCACACCATCATTTGATAGTTATGAATAATATCTTCCTTTACCCCATACTCAATCATCTGTGGGATGGTAACCCTTTCATAATTTCTTTTCCTAACATCATAATCATCTTGCAAATCCATCCAAAAATCTTCTAACAAGTTAAAACGATTATAAAAAATTGTAGAGGCTATGCCATTCATCTTACACATGGGGTCAAAATGTTTCCTTGATGTATAAAAATCCCAAGTTGAGATATCTTAACTCTTCACATTACTACCTTTGGAACCAAATTGTGAGGACAATAGTATTCTCCCAACTTCATGGGGAACTTGTGGCATCCATGCTTGTGTTTGTAACTTGCAAATTTTTTATTAACCCCCATAGCCTGATAAATGAACTCCATAAGCACAATCCTATCACTGCAACATCTTGGCAGTTATTGAGGATGTCCATCAAAGCCTTCAAACCTAAAATAAGACAACCTTGGGTATTGGATGTACCAATGTGCTCATTCAACAATGAGAGCCATGTCCTCCTTGCTCATCTTGTATCCAACATCTCCTATCAACCGGTTGATGACAACATACAGGAATGCATCATTGACCCTTCTATAGTGCAACTCTAAGGTTTGCAAGGTCAGTTGATCATAATGCTCCCTTGACTTATTTTTCCTAGGAGCCTTTGCTAATGTTCCCACTGCATTTAATCCAGGGAATATGCCCCTCCTTGTAGCTAAAATTATGACATAAGAGGTCATGAAGAAATTTTGGTCTATCCCACCTTTAACATCTGGTTGCAAGTTGTCTAACAAAATCATACCCCAATCAAATTGTTTCCTACCATCCAAAATGGTTTGAATAAATGGAAACATCCATTTCTTGAAGTATGTAGATTCCTTTCCAAATAGCCTAGAAAGCATCATGATTAGGTCATCTATCTCCTTCCTGAAGTCTCCCCTCTTGGGTTGTTTAGGAACCTTGGTTAAGTACTTCTTCTCAGTTCTCAACCACTTCTTGTTCATGTGGGACCTATTAGTTTCCTTGTCCTTGTTAAATAAATCCAAACCATTTGCCTCAGTCAATTGCTTAGGGTTCTTTGGGGTAGGTGCATTAAACATAAACCTCATCATCTGTGGGGATAGATCAATGATCACATTCCCCTAAAGGTCCATACATTTTCTGGATAAAGGATTGTATGCCCTTGTTGCTGTGAGTATAAGCTCTGGGCATTGGATTGATAGGGGGAAGAGTGTGTTCATGTGCCAGCCTAGATTGGGCTATTCTAACAGTCCTTCCAATCACATGCTCAGAGAAAGTATCTACAATTAGCTCCTCACAATTGAATGGGCTTAAATTAGTATCAGTGATGTCTACCCACTCCAAATCTAGCTTACTATCTGTAAGAGTAGCATCTTGGTGTTTGTATCTCAAAGTGTAAGGAAATTTCTCCACCTTTATCATCTTGGGTTTTACCCCCTTTAAACTTTTTGCAACTTGCCCTTCCTTTTGTGAAACTTCCTCTGATGCTCCTAACATTATTTATTCTTGCAAGACAAGGTTGGATTAGACCACCAGAAGGCATAAGCATCATGGTCACAAATGTTATCTTTTCACACTTCTATATTCTTCCCTAGGTAACCCTGCATAATTAGTAAAAATTTAAACCTTATGGGAGCAGGAGCATTAGAAAATCAGGAACTAGATAGGTGAAACAAATAGCATTAATTGGAACTAGGATCGGGACCGTATCAGAAACTAAAAATTCCAAAGTTTCAATACCCTATAACATTCGATGACTCAACCTTGCTAAGTTGATGTAATCATAATCAAGATTGGAATTGGTCGGAGGTGAACTCATTTCCAAAATTAAAATCTTATGCAAAATTTTAATGAATGAACTCATTTCGGGCTTCGGTTCTGTCATGTCTTATTAGAATTAAGCGGATTATCCTTGCATGTTGACACCAATTTGGACATGAGTTAAAAGGACATAGGGAGGTAGAAATCAAGCTCAACCGGATCGAGCGAGCTAGGGAAACAATGTGAAAATGGAGTGAAATGAAAAAATACTAACTTGCATGGCCCGTTGACTTACATTTAAACTAGGGAATAAAAACCCTACAAAAAAACCCGTAAGTTCGAGAAGATACAAGATACAAGATCAAAAGGGGTTTAAGGAAAGATTTAAAACAACTCTAAGGCACCAAAATGCATCTAAAAGAAAGCCCTAATAAAAATAGGGTGTGATGGAATGAAAAAGCCATCGAAAATGGTGAAAACAAGAAGCGACAAATAAAAAATGGAAGGAAAACACAAAGAAAATAAAGAACGACAAATGGAAACACCAAAAAAATGAAAGGAAACAAGTGAATATTCATGGGAAAATTCTCATGAATGTGTGAGGAAAAATGAGTGAACAAAACAAATGGAAAAACACAAAAAGAAATGGGGGAAAGCAACCTACCTCAAAATGTGACTAGAAAAGGTTGACAATCAATAGGGATCCACTCACAAATGCTCACCCATAGCCAAATCATGCTCCTCTTCGAGTTCCTTTAGTTCTTTGTTCATTAAATTACTTCAAGTAAGTGTAATGAGCCAAATAACCTTGATTAAGGTTTTAAAAACCATTTTATGCATGTGAGATGCATTTAAAGCATTTGGTTAGGGGTGAACTCAAAGTGAAAGCAAGTACACAACCCGCATGTATGTCAGAGTTAAAATGAGAGTGGAAGTAGTGTCTAGATAGAACCAGGAACTTTGTCAAAGTTCCACATTTTATCCTAGATTTGGCTCTAGTCCCGCAATAGAGAAAGGATGATA
>VDFB02160046.1:0-18228 GCA_007258455.2 Sequoia sempervirens
TTTTGAAAATAACTTCTTAAAATAGTTACACATCCATTTTTTTATTTATTTTTTATAACATCGATTGTGATGGTACTTAGAGTGTAAGAATTAGTCCTAGTTTCTTAAAAGGGGAGATGGTTGATCTGATAATTCATAATTGAATGAAATGCATTTTTTAGATTTAAAAATCCATAAATTATGTGATATCGTATCAACACACAAACAAAACATATAAAAAAAAAGCATACTGAAGTGGCATCATTTGATGATGTGAACCTCAACTTTAATTATAAGCAAGGATCTTATTATGTAAGCTACTATAAAAAACTGTTATTTGAAATTACCATTTATTAATTTGAGAGGTACAACATTAAAGTGCTCAACTATTAGGCAGGTCATCTCGAGTATGAATACATTTTCAAACAATACAAGATATTTTATTATTTGAACTGTAATTTTTACAAATTTGAAAAGGACCCACCAATCAGACAGTCTCATTCAATAAGTTTATGAGGTGCAATGTAAATTAATCAATTTTTAACATGACTGATAGGTGCATATGCCAGAAATACAGCTTTTCATTTCTAACACCTAATCATTTGCAGTAATATATTTAAAATATGGAAAAAAAAAAAAAAATTTAAATCATGCTTGATTTGTTTTTTTTTTTTTTTATATGACTTGTTCTCGAGATTCTTTAGATATTAGTTTTGGGAGTATGTCTAATAATTTTATTTTATTTTTAAATCCAATTTACAATTACTCTTAAAATTGAAGATTAGGCAAGAAATAACCCTCTAAAATTGTAGAGGCAATTCAATGACGGGCTCATCAAGCACCAATGGGTTACATTATCTTCTTATAATTGTTTCTTTTTTGTGGATACAATTTTAAAGATTTTATAACACTGGGAAAACTACCACATACAGAAAAGGATTGAATATTACTAGACTTGGCAGCTTTGACATTAGGATACACTTTGTTGATTTATAATTTGAAAAGTAGTCAGCATTCAATTTTTTCGGACCATCACCTGTAAAGGATAATTCAAAGCTTTCATATTCCGTGATAATTCAAAGCTTTCATATTCCGTGTACTGTCACACTCGAATAGCTTTGAAATTCGACATTATATTTAAAAAGCTTCCCTCAAAAGTAGAATGTGCTTCAAATGTGTGGTTTGAGTTCAGAGCAGTACTATATCATCTAAGATTCTAGCCAATCATTATACAGACTTGAACATCTGCTAAAAGAAAATTTAACACCTGAAAAATATATAAACAATATATATCTGCTGATTGGTTGATTCTAACATCAACAAATCATATTTTCCTGTAGGTACAGGTAAGATTTGGAATTCAAAATTAATTAATGGTCAATACATTGAAACATTGTGCAAATATTAGCTGGACGGGCTAAGGATTTAACTGTATAAGAGTCTTGCATTAGCTCATTTGGTGAAAAGAGTGCTAAATTTTTGAATTTAGATTATTATAACTTGCAGTGATTTAATAATCCCCAAAGATTTTGTCAATTCAAGACAACTTGAAACAGCATAGCATTACACAGAGTTTTGAGAAGTTTATACCATTGTCAAAGCATGAGTACATACATTATCTCTATCAGTGTGCCCCAGTATATATTTTTAACACGATCCCTTAATCAACTATAAATTTCTGTTATATTGTCATTAAATGCTTTGCATAGTTTCCTAGAAAATATCAACACTCGAGTACAGCTGAATACTAAAAAAGAGTGACAATGCAGGGAAAAAGAGCTAAACAAATGGAAGTTTCTGCAAATGGCCTCTAGTTCTTTATTGCAATAAGATACATATTTATATTAATTGGAACAACTAGTTCAACCCAAACCTTAAATTGTGTGGTAAGCACACAATGATAAGCTAAACAAGAAAGCCAGTGGAGTCCAATATAGGTGGAGTATAATTATTTTTTCCTATGAAAGTACGCTTGTTTAAAGATTATACTTCTGAAAAATAAGGGTTGCACTAAAACGGACCAAAGCTTACGGTATACCAATTGTAATATTACTGTCTATAAAGGCATGGATGTTAAACTACTATTTAGCCAGACAATTAATAATCAAAGTTGGAACAAAACAAAATGCTTCAACAGTCAGGAATAATACATGCTCATGGAGCCACAGATTGCATTAAATATTTAAGTTGTACTGATTTCACTACTGGGAGAACTGTTGGTTCAACCACAACACTCTGAGCCTGAAGTCGCAAGTATTCACAGATCTCTTTTCTATAGCGCTCTTTTTCTTGTATACCACGCTCTTGATAAGGCTGCCATAAAAAACAAATTAGTATAAACTCAATATAAACATTTTGTATATATGGTTATAAGTAAAACACTAATTTTGTCATTTACATACAAGTTTTTCATTCTCATAGCCAGTTCTGTTCCGCCTTGGTGCATTAGGATCCTTCCTAATCATTGGTTTCTTTTTCCGCCTACGTTCAGTCTGATGTTCCGTGACAGAGGCTTTGAGCTCATTACCCACGCTATTCATAAAGAGAGATACAATTGCATGTTGTGGTAAAGTGCTCGGAGGAACATTGTACAAAACACCCCTCATTCTCTCTGTCCCAACTGTCACATTGACTAGGTAACCATGCTCAAATTTTCCATCAACACAGCCAGTAACAATACTTCCAATAGGTAATGTTGGGTAAGCTGCATCAAAGTTGTATTTATGATTAAATTTATTAATATGCACAAAGGTTTACAGTAATAATACAAAGGGAAGTCCCTAATCAATGAATTATTTAAAATATTCGTTACAAGCAAGGACCTCCAAGTGTTAGAACTATCTAGTAATTTCTACTACCTCCATCCGCTTCAATTGTTTGCACTAAATTCGCCATCTTCACCAGCGTCCGCAATAAGTTCTTCATCTAGAAATGTTGATAGTCAAAGTCTAGGTTGTTCTTCCACCGTCTGCATTAAAAACTCTTCATCTAGAAATTTCGGTGATAACGCGAGTAAGGGAAATTCCAGAGTCTTATGTATTTTTCTGAAACCTCTATAAAAGGAGGTAGATGTAACCGTTTCCTGCAAGCAATAAAAATCAAGTTTATTGTGTCGTAGCACATTCTCTTCTATGTTCTGTTTTGCCTCTGCCCACATCATAGTGGTATCAGAGCAGGTCGTTGGGAGAGCCAGGAATATTGTGGAGTTCAAAGATTGTTGTGCAGAAGTCAAAAGAAGAGGATTGCTGTCAAGAGGATTGCTGTCTGAAGCTGAATACTGAAGATTTATAAAGGTTGTAGCCTTAAGAGGAGTTAAGCCAATCACTGTCTATAGCAGAGAAAGGGAGATTGTTGTTTTATGAAGAAACTACAAAATCGTTGTAAAAGGTGAACAGAGGTAATGATATGAGCATTAGCTTAAGAATTTATGAAGGTTTTTTGTTCGCATTATTACAAAAACGATTGTGATAGAAAATCTGTGTTACTATAGTTGGGGTTTGAAGTATTTTTTTGAAAAAGATTGTATTTTGTTAAAAAAAAATGGCATTAGGCATGTATCAACAACCTATGATTCCAATATTTTCTGGCAAGAATTATGATAATTGGGCTTTTAGAATGAAATTAACATTTGATTCATATGAGTTATCAGACATAGTTTTAAATGGTTATACTGAACCACAAGATGAATCTACTTTAAGTGCTGATGAAAAGAAAAAGCTTGATGAACATAGGCAAAAGAATAGAAGGGCTTTGTAGATAATTGGACAAGCATTGGATGATTCAGTTGTTGGAAGGATTAAACCAGCCATTACAGCCAAGCAAGCATGGGACATTCTAGAGACAACATATCAAGGTACTAGTAAGGTAAAAATTGTCAAACTACAAGCACTTAGAAGAGAATTTGAAAATTTGCAAATGAAAGATTCTAAATCAATAGACCAATTCACTTATCGTGTTACAAATTTGGTTAATCAAATAAGGCAAAATGGTGATGAGCTAATAGATCAAAAGGTTGTAGAAAAAGTTTTAAGAAGTTTGCCTAGAAAATTTGATGCAATTGTTGTGGTAATTGAGGAATGTAAGGATTTGACTACATATTCTATGGATGAGTTGGTTGGTTCTTTGAAAAATTATGAAGACAGGTTGAATAGAAATTACAATACCTCATTGGAGAATGCATTCAAAACACAAATGACATTTGGCAGAGGCAGAGGAAGAGGAAATCCTGGATTCAGAGGAAGAGGAAGAGGAAGATATAATTACCAAAGAGAAGAAAGGAGGAGTCCAGATCCAGGAGGAAGGAGAAATCAAAGTTTCAACTCAAGAGGATGCAATAACTATTAGGCACCACAAATGTATGATAAGTCTAATGTTCAATGTTATTATTGCAAGAAGTATGGTCACTTGGCAAATGAATGTCGAAAGAAACAAGCAGATATGGGAAAACAAAATGCAAATTTCTCTGAGAGTAGTTCTGAGACATTGTTTATTACTTGTAATGTAGCTCAAAAAAGTATGAGTAACATTTGGTTTCTTGATAGTGCTTGTAGTAATCATATGACTGGAAATAAAGAGTTGTTTGAGAATTTGAATACTTCAATTAAATCAGAAATTAAATTGGATAATGATAACATAGTGGAAGTCATGGGAAAAGGTGAAATTAATGTAATAACAAAACTTGGTAAAAAAACTATTCCTGATGTTTATTTTGTACCCAGTTTGAAGCATAATCTCATAAGTGTGAGACAACTCACCCAAAAGGGCTATAGAGTTGCTTTTGAAAACAATGTGTGCACTATATTTGATATTTCTCCTAGTAACATGGTGATTGCCAAGATTGAAATGACAAACAACAGAATGTTCCCACTTCTCATAAAAAGTGAAATGATGGAGGAGATTGGAGCAAGTTTCAAGGCATCAAGTCAAGATCAAGCATGGAAATGGCATTTAAGGTATGGCCATCTAAACTTCAAAGGATTATGTTTGTTGCAAAGGAAGAATATGGTAAGAGGTTTACCCTCCATTGAAGCACCATTGAGTACATGTGAAAGTTGTATTTTGGCTAAGCAACATAGAGAGAGTTTTCCAAAATAAATGTCATATAGAGCTTGGGCACCTTTAGAAATTGTCCATACAGATTTATGCGGACCAATGCAAACCCCATCATTAAGGGGGAGCATTTATTTTCTAACATTCATTGATGACTTTAGTAGAAAAGCATGGGTTTATTTTCTTAAATACAAATCTGAAACATTTGGTAAGTTCAAGGAATTCAAGGCATTGGTTGAGAAACAGAGTGGCCTATCCATCAAGGTATTGAGATCAGATAGAGGAGGAGAATACAAGTCAAATGAGTTTTTGAATTATTGCAGGTATCATGGAATAAAGATGCAATTCACTACAAGTTACACGCCCCAGTAGAATGGTGCCATAGAAAGGAAGAATCGAACAATAATGGAGATGGCAAGGAGCATGTTGAAAGGTAAGAATCTACCTAATGAGTATAGGGCTGAAGCAGTTGCTTGTGCAATTTATATCTTAAATAGGAGTCCAACAAAGATTGTGAGGGACATGATTCCACAACAAGCATGGAGTGGTAAGCATCATGGTGTTTCTCATTTTAGAGTATTTGGTTATATTGCATATGCACATGTGCCTAAAGAAACAAGGAGTAAATTGGATGATAAAAGTGAAAAATGCATTTTTATTGGTTATGATGAGCAATCTAAGGCATATAAGTTGTTCAATCCTATAACTAAGAAAGTCATTGTAAGTAGAGATGTCGTATTCAAAGAAGAAGAATCTTGGGATGGCAATATAGACAAGACAATTGTAGGTACAAGAACAATACCATATGGAGAACAAGAAGAAAAAGGTCAACAAGAACAAGGAGGAACACCATCAAGAAGCCAACAAGGAGAAAACTCACAAAGGCAAGATGAGCAAGGAGAATCATCAAGTCCACAAGTAAGTAATGACTCAAATCCTACACCTATAAGACCAAGGCTTAAAAGCAAGAAAACTAGAAGTTTGCAAGAAATTTATGATCAAGGAGATAAGATAGATTTGTAATCAAATTTTGCTTTGTTTGCTCAAGATCCTATATATTTTGAAGATGCAATTAAGGAAGAACATTGGATTAATGCAATGAATGATGAAATGGAATCTATTGAGAAAAATGATACATGGGATCTACTTGATTTACCTAAGGATAAAGAATGCATAGGAGTGAAATGCATTTATAAAACTAAGTATAAGGCAAATGGAGAAGTTGACAAATATAAGGCAAGAGTAGTAGCTAAGGGATTTGCACAAGAATATGGAGTTGATTATAATGAAACATTTGCACCCATAGCAAGACTTGATACTATTAGAATGGTACTGGCTATTGCAGCCCAAAACAATTGGAAGGTTTATCAAATGGATGTCAAATCAGATTTCTTGAATGGGTATTTAGAAGAAGAGGTGTATGTGCAGCAGCCGCTAGGATATGAAATAAAACGTTATGAAAACAAAATTTACAAGTTGAAGAAGGCACTTTATGGATTAAAGCAAGCACCAAGAGTGTGGTATAGTAGGATAGATTCATACATGATAAAGAATGAATTTAGCAAAAGCACTAGTGAACCTACACTATACACCAAAGTCAATGAACATGGTCAAATTTTGATTGTTTGCTTATATGTTGATGATTTGATCTTTACAGGTATTCTTTCTATTGACATGTTTAAATCAGCAACGAAAAAGGAATTTGAGATGACAGATTTGGGTTTGATGAAATATTTTCTTGGCATTGAAGTCACACAGAATGATAAGGGCATTTTCATTTGTCAAAGTAAATATGCAAAATATGTTTTGACGAGGTTTAGATTGATAAATTGCAGTCCAGTTTCTACTCCTGTGGCAATAGGAACAAAACTAAGTAGAGAAGATAATGAAATGGATTATAATTCAACTATTTTTAGAAAATTGGTTGGTAGTTTGATGTATCTGACAACAACTAGGCCAGATATAATGTATGGAGTTAGTTTGATTTCTATATTCATGGATGCACCAAAAAAATTCACATTGGCAAGCAGGAAAAAGGTTATTAAGGTACATTGCAGGAACTATGAATCATGGTATATTGTATTCTACTTCAAATAATTTTTAGTTGGTTGGATACACAGATAGTGATTTTGCAGGCAGTATTGATGATAGAAAGAGTACATCTAGATATGCATTTCACCTTGGAATAGGAGTTGTGGCATGGGCGTCAAAGAAACAACCAATAGTGACAATCTCATCAGCAGAAGCAGAGTATGTAGTAGGTACATCAGCAGCATGTCAAGTAGTTTGGATGCGAAGAATCTTGAAGGATCTAATGCATGAGCAAGAGGAGCCTACTAAAATCTATTGTGACAACAAGTCCACCATTGCACTATTAAAGAATCATGCTTTTCACAAAAGGACAAAGCACATTGACACTAGATATCACTTCATTCGAGAATTGGTCAATAATGGAGAACTCAACCTACAAAATTGTAGATCAAATGAGCAACTTGCACACATATTCACAAAGGTGTTAGCACAAGAACAATTTGAATATTTGAGAGAAATATATTGGGCATTGTAAATATTGATTTAATTAGTTGTTGATAGTAGAAATTAGGGGGGAGTGTTAGAACTATCTAGTAATTTCTACCGCCTCCATCCCCTTCAAATGTTTGCATTAAATACTCCATCTTCACCAGCGTCCGCAATAAGTTCTTCATAAAGAAATGTCGATAGTCAAAGTCTAGGTTGTTCTTCCACCATCTGCATTAAAAACTCTTCATCTAGAAATTTCGGTGATAACATGAGTAAGGGAAATTCTAGAGTCTTCTGTATTTTTTTGAAACCTCTATAAAAGGAGGTAGATGTAACTGTTTCCTGCAAGCAATAAAAATCAAGTTTATTGTGCCATAGCACATTCTCCTCTATGTTTTGTTTTGCCTTTTCCCACAAAGATTTCATTCTATGATAGAAAATCTCAACAAATATTTTGTTTTGTAGAATAGGGTAGAATCAACGAAAAAGGTATCAATCAAAAGTATCAACCATCAAATATATTGAAAACAAACCCTAAGACGCTAATCTCAACAAGGATTTCATTTTGTCGAATAGGGTTATGGGTATTTAAAATATTTTTTTGAGGTAAAATAAAATAGTACTAATAAGCTATTCCAATTTATAGTATAGATGTAATGACAGAAAAATCTCACAAGGAATTCATTATGTAGAATAAGGTTATAAGTATTTGAAATATTTTTCAGCTAAAAGCGTACTTTTATATTTTCCCTTATGAGTTTAATAATCTATTCTAATTTATAGTATTGTTGTAATTACATAAAATCTCAACAAGAATGTCATTCTGTAGAATAGGGTAGAATCAAGGGAAAAGGCATGAATCAATAGAATCAACCATCAAATACGTAAAACTCAAACCCTAGGACCCTAATCCAACAATGAAGCACAAATGAACATAGAAATATAAAATGATAAAATAATATTACCAACAATCTCTATGCCATGGTTAAATCACCTTCATTGCTCTTCTCCATTTTACTCTATATCAAAGATAGTGGTTGCGGTTGTCTAATTAACATCATTTCCTAGAATAATTATCATTATGATGAAACTAAGTAAGTATTGTATCCATAAACAGTTTAACAATATTTAACATATCTATGCAATTCAAAATTGAAGTAGAAATAGTCTATATCTACCATGGTTAGTCCTTCCTACTGATTTATAAATAACATCTAGATTAAATATATTTTAAAAGAGAACACTTTGATCTATACTTAAATTAGGATTGGTTACTTCTAAGGTGTGACTACCTCACTAATTAGATTATGCTAGGTTGTAAATGAAATTTGCATGCTCAGGCATATTTGATAGCAGCATTCAGAGATTAGTGCAGTCTAGAGCCAAACAGATAGGGTATGGAGGATGTTTATTTGCAGGAATTTGATCTTAATGCATTTGATGCTATTCATCTATTATCTTTCCGTTCTTATATTTAGAAAAGGCCAAATATTAATGCTAGTGAGAGTTTCACGTGAGTCGCTATATTCCTCTAAGTGATCTTTGATTTCCTTCTTACTTTTTCTTCTTTCACACGATGATCTCTTGATTGACCATTTGTGTTCCTATTTCTATTGTATGGTAAATAATGACTCTTAGCAAGACGTGTATTTGTGAAAAAAGTGTATCTCCATGGTTTCATTATATGGCTTAATTGAAATTGATTAAGGTTTAACAAAGTGTAGAATACATATATCATCCTAAAGAAATCGTGTAACATGAGTGTAGAAATATAATATTATTTTATGAATAAATTGTCTAATATGAAATATGCATATATATGTTTTTTATTAATTTCTCCCTTTTGATCGATTTATCTTTCACGCTGGGCATATGAAACCTCCCCAACAAGATAGACCCTTGAGCGTGAGAAGGGAGATGGGAGATCACAAGCTTGTGATGACACTATTTTCGCAGGAACGCGAGGAGAAAAACTAGTAGAGTACCAACGTTAGAGCTTCAACAATCGAGAAAGTGTTGTGAAATGAAGTGTGGATTGCTTAAGAGAGACAAATTGAGTGTCTAGAGAAAGAAGAAGTTGGATTGAATGAAAAAGATAGATATTTGAAGGCGAATAGAAGCCCAAAAAAGCCATTCAAGCTCATTCAAGGGCACAAGGGTGATACTCTTCATCGCCAATGGAGAAGTGTAATGCCTCTACAAATTCTAGAAGTGGGAATCGTGTTAGGATGGCAACATGTTGCACAAACATCTGTTTGTCGCGCTAGTGTCTCCAAAAAAATTCCCCCATCATCACTACACACCGCCGCCAAGTGGATGGAAAGCAGATGGATGAGTTGGAATAGCATTTTTGGGTTTGATTTCCCTATGGTAAGGGTGTAAATTGGGAATTTACATGCGGTGTAAATTCTCTTGTCGAATTATTCACAAAATCCTCCAACTAAATTAATTAATTGGTTGATTTAGGCTAATTAATCCCCATTACCTTACCCTCCAATGTTTAATTTTACTTTATCCCTTAATCGTTGTCTATTTAATCATAGTCATTGAAATTGAACACATGGATCACAATCTAAACTTGTCATCATGTGACAAGTATCCCTCCCACCTTTTTCCTCTCATATACAAAAGGATGCAAAAGTCTACATTTTTAGAATTGGGAAAAAGGGCATGCGTACACCCCAACTGTACACAGCTGCGGAATATTGTTTGTGTTGGTACCTACAGTGTAAGAATTATTCCTTAGTTTTTGAAAATAACTTCTTAAAATAGTGTAGCATCAATTGTGATGGTACTTACAATGTAACAATTAGTCTGTAGTTTCTTATAAGGGGAGATGATTGATCTTAGAGTCTAAGAATTAGTCTGTAGTTTCTTAAAAGGGGAGATGGTTGATCTGATAATTCATAATTGAATGATATTCATTTTTTAGATTTAAAAATCCATAAATTATGTGATATCGTATCAACACACAAACAAAACATATAAAAAGAAGCATACTGAAGTGCCATCATTTGATGATGTGAACCTCAACTTTAATTATAAGCAAGGATCTTATTATGTAAGCTACTGTAAAAAGCTGTTATTTGAAATTACCATTTATTAATTTGAGAGGTACAACATTAAAGTGCTCAACCATTAGGCAGGTCATCTCGAGTATGAATACATTTTCAAACAATACAAGATATTTTATTATTTGAATTGTATTTTTTACAAATTTGAAAAGGACCCACCAATCAGACACTCTCATTCAATAAATTTATGAGGTGCAATGTAAATGAATTAAATTTTACCATGACTGATAGGTGCATGCGCCAGAACTACACTTTTCATTTCTAACACCTAATCATTTGTAGTAATAAATTTAAAATATGGAAAAAATATATAATTTTAAATCATGCTTGATTTGTTTTTTTTTTTTATATGACTTGTTCTGAAGACGCTTTAAATATTAGTTTTGGAAGTATGTCTAATAGTTTTTTTGTTTTTTAATTTCAATTTACAATTACTCTTAAAATTGAAGATTAGGCAAGAAATAACCCCCCTCTAAACTTGAAGAGGCAATTCAATGACGGGCTCATCAAGCACCAATGGGTTACATTATCTTCTTATAATTCTTTCTTTTTTGTGGATACAATTTTAAAGATTTTATAACACCGGAAAAACTACCACATATAGAAAAGGATTGAATATTACTAGACTTGGTAGCTTTGACATTAGGATACACTTTGTTGATTTATAATTTGAAAAGTAGTCAGCATTCAATTTTTTCAGACCGTCACCTGTAAAGGATAATTCAAAGCTTTCATATTCCGTGTACTGCCACACTCGAATAGCTTTGAAATTCGACATCATATTTAAAAAGCTTCCCTCAAATGTAAAATGTGCTTCAAATGTGTGGTTTGAGTTCAGAGCAGTACTATATCATCTAAGATTCTAGGCAATCATTATACAGACTTGAACATCTGCTAAAAGAAAATTTAACACCTGAAAAATATATAAACAATATATAGCTGCTGATTGGTTGATTCTAACATCAACAGATCATATTTTCCTGTAGGTACAGGTAAGATTTGGAATTCAAAATTAATTAATGGTCAATACATTGAAACATTGTGCAAATATTAGCTGGACGGGCTAAGGATTTAACTGTATAAGAGTCTTGCATTAGCTCATTTGGTGAAAAGAGTGCTAAATTTTTGAATTTAGATTATTATAACTTGTAGTGATTTAATAATCCCCAAAGATTTTGTCAATTCAAGACAACTTGAAACAGCATAGCATTACACAGAGTTTTAAGAAGTTTATACCATTGTCAAACCATGAGAACATACATTATCTCTATCAGTGTGCCCCAGTATATATTTTTAACACGATCCCTTAGTCAACTATAAATTTTTGTTATATTGTCATTAAATGCTTTGCATAGTTTCCTAGAAAATATGAACACTCGAGTACAGTTGAATACTAAAAAAAGAGTGACAATGCAGGGAAAAAGAGCTAAACAAATGGAAGTTTCTGCAAATGGCCTCTAGTTCTTTATTGCAATAAGATACATAATTTATATTAATTGAAACAACTAGTTCAACCCAAACCTTAAATCGTGTGGTAAGCACACAATGATAAGCTAAACAAGAAAGCCCAGTGGAGTCTAATATAGGTGGAGTACAATTATTTTTTCCTATGAAAAGTACGCTTGTTTAAAGATTATACTTCTGAAAAATAAGGGTTGCACTAAAACGGAGCAAATCTTACGGTATACCTATTGTAATATTACTGTCTATAAAGGCATGGGTGTTAAACTACTATTTAGCCAGACAATTAATAATCAAAGTTGGAACAAAACAAAATGCTTCAACAGTCAGGAATAATACTTGCTCACGGAGCCACAGATTGCATTAAATATTTGAGTTGTACTGATTTGACTACTGGGAGAACTGCTGGTTTCAACCACAACACTTTGACCCTGAAGTCGCAAGTATTCACAGATATCTTTTCTATAGCGCTCTTTTTCTTATATACCACGCTCTTGATAAGGCTGCCATAAAAAACAAATTAATATAAACACAATATAAACATTTTGTATATATGGTTATAAGTAAAACACTAATTTTGTCATCTACATACAAGTTTTTCATTCTCATAGCCAGTTCTGTTCCGCCTTGGTGCATTAGGATCCTTCCTAATCATTGGTTTCTTTTTCCGCCTACGTTCAGTCTGATGTTCCGTGACAGAGGCTTTGAGCTCATTACCCACGCTATTCATAAAGAGAGATACAATTGCATGTTGTGGTAAAGTGCTGGGAGGAACATTGTACAAAACACCCCTCATTCTCTCTGTCCCAACTGTCACATTGACTAGGTAACCATGCTCAAATTTTCCATCAACACAGCCAGTAACAATACTTCCAATAGGTAATGTTGGGTAAACTGCATCAAAGTTGCATTTATGATTAAATTTATTAATATGCACAAAGGTTTACAGTAATAATACAAAGGGAAGTCCCTAATCAATGAATTATTTGAAATATTCGTTACAAGCAAGGACCTCCAAGTGTTAGAACTATCTGGTAATTTCTACTACCTCCATCTGCTTCAATTGTTTGCATTAAATTCGCCATCTTCACCAGCGTCCGCAATAAGTTCTTCATCTAGAAATGTTTATAGTCAAAGTCTAGGTTGTTCTTCCACCGTCTGCATTAAAACCTCTTCATCTAGAAATTTCGGTGATAACGCGAGTAAGAGAAATTCCAGAGTCTTATGTATTTTTCTGAAACCTCTATAAAAGGAGGTAGATCTAACCGTTTCCTGCAAGCAATAAAAATCAAGTTTATTGTGTCGTAGCACATTCTCTTCTATGTTCTGTTTTGCCTCTGCCCACATCATAGTGGTATCAGAGCAGGTCGTTGGGAGAGCCAGGAATATTGTGGAGTTCAAAGATTGTTGTGCAGAAGTCAAAAGAAGAGGATTGCTGTCTGAAGCTGAATACTGAAGATTTATAAAGGCTGCAGCCTTAAGAGGAGTTAAGCCAATCACTGTCTATAGCAGAGAAAGGGAGATTGTTGTTTTATGAAGAAACTACAAAATCGTTGTAAAAGGTGAACAGAGGTAATGATATGAGCATTAGCTTAAGAATTTATGAAGGTTTTTTGTTCGCATTATTACAAAAAGGATTGTGATAGAAAATCTGTGTTACTATAGTTGGGGTTTGAAGTATTTTTTTGAAAAAGATTGTATTTTGTTAAAAAAAATGGCATTAGGCATGTATCAACAACCTATGATTCCAATATTTTCTGGCAAGAATTATGATAATTGGGCTTTTAGAATGAAATTAACATTTGATTCATATGAGTTATCAGACATAGTTTTAAATGGTTATACTGAACCACAAGATGAATCTACTTTAAGTGCTGATGAAAAGAAAAAGCTTGATGAACATAGGCAAAAGAATAGAAGGGCTTTGTAGATAATTGGACAAGCATTGGATGATTCAGTTGTTGGAAGGATTAAACCAGCCATTACAGCCAAGCAAGCATGGGACATTCTAGAGACAACATATCAAGGTACTAGTAAGGTAAAAATTGTCAAACTACAAGCACTTAGAAGAGAATTTGAAAATTTGCAAATGAAAGATTCTGAATCAATAGACCAATTCACTTATCGTGTTACAAATTTGGTTAATCAAATAAGGCAAAATGGTGATGAGCTAATAGATCAAAAGGTTGTAGAAAAAGTTTTAAGAAGTTTGCCTAGAAAATTTGATGCAATTGTTGTGGTAATTGAGGAATGTAAGGATTTGACTACATATTCTATGGATGAGTTGGTTGGTTCTTTGAAAAATTATGAAGACAGGTTGAATAGAAATTACAATACCTCATTGGAGAATGCATTCAAAACACAAATGACATTTGGCAGAGGCAGAGGAAGAGGAAATCCTAGATTTAGAGGAAGAGGAAGAGGAAGATATAATTACCAAAGAGAAGAAAGGAGGAGTCCAGATCCAGGAGGAAGGAGAAATCAAAGTTTCAACTCGAGAGGACGCAATAATAATCAGGCACCACAAAGGTATGATAAGTCTAATGTTCAATGTTATTATTGCAAGAAGTATGGTCACTTGGCAAATGAATATCGAAAGAAACAAGCAGATATGGGAAAACAAGATGCAAATTTCTCTGAGAGTAGTTCTGAGACATTGTTTATTACTTGTAATGTAGCTCAAAAAAGTATGAGTAACATTTGGTTTCTTGATAGTGCTTGTAGTAATCATATGACTGGAAATAAAGAGTTGTTTGAGAATTTGGATACTTCAATTAAATCAGAAATTAAATTGGGTAATGATAACATAGTGGAAGTCATGGGAAAAGGTGAAATTAATGTAATAACAAAACTTGGTAAAAAAACTATTCCTGATGTTTATTTTGTACCCAGTTTGAAGCATAATCTCATAAGTGTGAGACAACTCACCCAAAAGGGCTATAGAGTTGCTTTTGAAAACAATGTGTGCACTATATTTGATATTTCTCCTAGTAACATGGTGATTGCCAAGATTGAAATGACAAACAACAGAATGTTCCCACTTCTCATAAAAAGTGAAATGATGGAGGAGATTGGAGCAAGTTTCAAGGCATCAAGTCAAGATCAAGCATGGAAATGGCATTTAAGGTATGGCCATCTAAACTTCAAAAGATTATGTTTGTTGCAAAGGAAGAATATGGTAAGAGGTTTACCCTCCATTGAAGCACCATTGAGTACATGTGAAAGTTGTATTTTGGCTAAGCAACACAAAGAGAGTTTTCCAAAATAAATGTCATATAGAGCTTGGGCACCTTTAGAAATTGTCCATATAGATCTATGCGGACCAATGCAAACCCCATCATTAAGGGGGAGCATTTATTTTCTAACATTCATTTATGACTTTAGTAGAAAAGCATGCGTTTATTTTCTTAAATACAAATCTGAAACATTTGGTAAGTTCAAGGAATTCAAGGCATTGGTTGAGAAACAGAGTGGCCTATCCATCAAGGTATTGAGATCAGATAGAGGAGGAGAATACAAGTCAAATGAGTTTTTGAATTATTGCAGGTATCATGGAATAAAGATGCAATTCACTACAAGTTACACGCCCCAGTAGAATGGTGCCATAGAAAGGAAGAATCGAACAATAATGGAGATGGCAAGGAGCATGTTAAAAGGTAAGAATCTACCTAATGAGTATAGGGCTGAAGCAGTTGCTTGTGCAATTTATATCTTAAATAGGAGTCCAACAAAGATTGTGAGGGACATGATTCCACAACAAGCATGGAGTGGTAAGCATCATGGTGTTTCTCATTTTAGAGTATTTGGTTATATTGCATATGCACATGTGCCTAAAGAAACAAGGAGTAAATTGGATGATAAAAGTGAAAAATGCAATTTTTATTGGTTATGATGAGCAATCTAAGGCATATAAGTTGTTTAATCCTATAACTAAGAAAGTCATTGTAAGTAGAGATGTCGTATTCAAAGAAGAAGAATCTTGGGATGGCAATATAGACAAGACAATTGTAGGTACAAGAAGAAAAAGGTCAACAAGAACAAGGAGGAACACCATCAAGAAGCCAACAAGGAGAAAACTCACAAAGGCAAGATGAGCAAGGAGAATCATCAAGTCCACAAGTAAGTAATGACTCAAATCCTACACCTATAAGACCAAGGCTTAAAAGCAAGAAAACTAGAAGTTTGCAAGAAATTTATGATCAAGGAGATAAGATAGATTTGTAATCAAATTTTGCTTTGTTTGCTCAAGATCCTATATATTTTGAAGATGCAATTAAGGAAGAACATTGGATTAATGCAATGAATGATGAAATGGAATCTATTGAGAAAAATGATACATGAGATCTACTTGATTTACCTAAGGATAAAGAATGCATAGGAGTGAAATGCGTTTATAAAACTAAGTATAAGGCAAATGGAGAAGTTGACAAATATAAGGCAAGAGTAGTAGCTAAGGGATTTGCACAAGAATATGGAGTTGATTATAATGAAACATTTGCACCTGTAGCAAGACTTGATACTATTAGAATGGTACTAGCTATTGCAGCCCAAAACAATTGGAAGGTTTATCAAATGGACATCAAATCAGATTTCTTGAATGGGTATTTAGAAGAAGAGGTGTATGTGCAGCAGCCGCTAGCATATAAAATAAAATGTTATGAAAACAAAATTTACAAGTTGAAGAAGGCACTTTATGGATTAAAGCAAGCACCTAGAGTGTGGTATAGTAGGATAGATTCATACATGATAAAGAATGAATTTAGCAAAAGCACTAGTGAACTGACTAAATTAATTAATTGGTTGATTTAGGCTAATTAATCCCCATTACCTTACCCTCCAATGTTTAATTTTACTTTATCCCTTAATCGTTGTCTATTTAATCATAGTCATTGAAATTGAGCACATGGATCACAATCTAAACTTGTCATCATGTGACAAGTATCCCTCCCACCTTTTTCCTCTCATATACAAAAGGATGCAAAAGTCTACATTTTTAGAATTGGGAAAAAGGGCATGCGTACACCCCAACTGTACACATCTGCGTAATATCGTTTGTGTTGGTACCTACAGTGTAAGAATTATTCCTTAGTTTTTGAAAATAACTTCTTAAAATAGTGTAGCATCAATTGTGATGGTACTTATAATGTAACAATTAGTCCGTAGTTTCTTAAAAGGGGAGATGATTGATCTTAGAGTCTAAGAATTAGTCTGTAGTTTCTTAAAAGGGGAGATGGTTGATCTGATAATTCATAATTGAATGAAATGCATTTTTTAGATTTAAAAATCCATAAATTATGTGATATCGTATCAACACACAAACAAAACATATAAAAAAGAAGCATACTGAAGTGGCATCATTTGATGATGTGAACCTCAACTTTAATTATAAGCAAGGATCTTTTTATGTAAGCTACTGTAAAAAACTGTTATTTGAAATTACCATTTATTAATTTGAGAGGTACAACATTAAAGTGCTCAACTATTAGGCAGGTCATCTCAAGTATGAATACATTTTCAAACAATACAAGATATTTTATTATTTGAACTGTAACTTTTACAAATTTGAAAAGGACCCACCAAACAGACACTCATTCAATAAGTTTATGAGGTGCAATGTAAATGAATCAAATTTTACCGTGATTGATATGTGCATGCACCAGAACTACATTTTTCATTTCTAACACCTAATCATTTTCAGTAATAAATTTAAAATATGGAAAAAAATAATAATTTTAAATCATGCTTGATTTGTTATTTTTTTTTTATATGACTTGTTCTGGAGACGCTTTAAATATTAGTTTTGGGAGTATGTCTAATAGTTTTTTTTTTTTAAAATCCAATTTACAATTACTCTTAAAATCGAAGATTAGGCAAGAAATAACCCTCTAAAATTGTAGAGGCAATTCAATGACGGGCTCATCAAGCACCAATGGGTTACATTATCTTCTTATAATTGTTTCTTTTTTGTGGATACAATTTTAACGATTTTATAACACCGGAAAAACTACCACATATAGAAAAGGATTGAATATTACTAGACTTGGCAGCTTTGACATTAGGATACACTTTGTGGATTTATAATTTGAAAAGTAGTCAGCATTCAATTTTTTCAGACCGTCACCTGTAAAGGATAATTCAAAGCTTT
>VDFB02160047.1:0-28417 GCA_007258455.2 Sequoia sempervirens
GGCATGGTTATTAATTCTTCCTTTGTGAGGTTAAGCATTGATTTGTTCCCCATGATCTTAAACTTTTATGAGCGAACCCTGAAGTGTGATTGAAAAAATAGTCCATGGATCTAGTATAACAGAGTTTGTTGATTCATGATCTTGAGCATTTTTACATGGCCACCTAGTATTACAAACTTGCTTGCCAGTGGAGCCATATGTTTCATGAGACAACTAGCATAACACAACTTTCCAACCTTGTAAAACCCATCATATTACATGGACACCTGGCATAACAAAACTTACTAGCTATTAGATCCATGTAGATCATGAGTGATCTAGCATATCATGAGCAATCTAGCATAACAGAACTTGCTAGTCCTTATGAGAGCACCATTATGTCTAAATCATATTCAAGGGATGACGTTTGGTATTTGAGACAAAATTTTAGATTGCGGTCCCTTTACTTAGTGACTCAAAACCTTTTTTAGTGTATTAACCTTTTGTTTATGTGTTATTGTGTTTTTATTGTTTGGGTTATGTTTTCTATGTGTCTACTTTGTGTCTATGGCATGTTACTTTGTGTATGGTATCATGTTTGCCTTGTGCCTTTTGCATGTTTTCTTCATGTATTATCTTGTGTTTGCATTGTGTTTGTTTTGCATTATGTTTTCATTGTGTATGCTTCGTATTTGTCATGATGCATTTCACCTTTTGTATGTGTGTTCTTTTATCTTTGCATTGTTGTTCCTTAGGTTTTTGAGCCTAGGGGCTAATGCATCCCCTAGATTCGATGTTATCCTACCTCTTCAATATTAGATACATGAACTCTTCTTGACATATCCTTACTTTAGTGTGAGCATGAGTGTAATTTCACACTCTCACGAAAGTGGGGTCTAAATTGTAAAGACCCTTACTCAATCTGCACCTATAATTTTACGATTTCCTCTATGTTTGACAATACCAGTATTTTGTCAAACAATTGGCATGACTGATAGTCTGAATTGCTTTCCAGAATCTCTAGGAAGCTTATAGGTGATTACACAAGCTTTCAAAATATGATTTCCCCAAAGGTTTAATAATTAATAATACCAACTTGAATATACCAATGAGCAATATATTCAAATATGAAACTTGTGCTTCTATAATAGAATAACAGTGAGGTTCAATGTAATAAGGCAGATTGCAAACGACACTGAGATGTAGATGTTTAAACACAGAAATTAAGACTTCAGAGAATATTTCTGAGCAACAATATTACTTTAAGGTACCTGAATAACTTGCCACAATTTCTTAGACCTCACGAATCAGTTGGAATATACAACGAACACTTAAGAAACTGTGCGGTGAGATTCTTGACTGAATTTGACAAACCTGATGGCTCCAAACATGAGTCGATAATTTCCCTTGGTTGATACAAGATGTCTCTTTGAATAATTATATCTTCATTAGGGAAAGTGACAGCATAACATATACACCCAAAGACTTGCGGGTTTAGTCCTATCTGTAGATTGAATACCACGTCTTCAGGTGTTAGTCCTGTTGTGTATATGTCCAAAATGATCACCCGATTCAAACTTGTGATAAGCCAGCACCGAGTAATATAAAATCGCCTAGGACAAAGAATTAATGCGACTAATCCGATATCTCCAGAAAGCGTGATACTTCTACCAATCAGTACTTATAGGACTCCTTGTTTATATTCACGCGATAAGGCAAATGACATGATCTTCACTGATAATCGTTAAATAACCCGTTAGCTTCTATAAAATGCGCCCAGATGAATAATAACCGCGATACGTATAGAGACTCTCAGATATATATTATAGCAATCAATGATGTAGTGTATATAACAGTCACGAACCTGATTTTAACGGCAGATAGGAATGACGGTTAATGCAAATGGCATCAATATTCTTAATCGATATCGACTAGCTTCACACCAATAAATCCTTCCGCTTGATTGCCCCGTCACCCTTGATTCCTTACAACATGCATAATGTAATATTCATAGTAGCGCGATAATCAAGAAATGGGCGGCTAACACAATATGGCCCGAAAATAACATTACACACTATAAAAAGATGGCAGACCTCAGTAGATATGATCGACCCCTTCACGGCTGGGAATTATGTCGACCAGTAGAGGTAAAATAGTGTTCAGCATTTAATACCAACTCCACCAATCAGGAATATATATAAACAGTAACAATATGAAGTTCTCCAGAATTAATACCTGCTATCAGTCGATCAATCTGAAGAATGGATTCAATTGCCTTTGAAACATTCGAATATATCAATCTCTTGCAAATTCGAACTGTAAACTTCCATGAAGTCCAACTGAAGAATCTGAGTGATTTTTCCAAGACCACCCAGGGGAGATGGTTTCACTGCTG
Organism: Sequoia sempervirens; assembly: GCA_007258455.2. NCBI lineage: Eukaryota > Viridiplantae > Streptophyta > Pinopsida > Cupressales > Cupressaceae > Sequoia > Sequoia sempervirens. The sequence continues at coordinate 2,375 of VDFB02160047.1, forward strand.
AAAATGGTTTTCCCAAGCATGGGGAGAAGCAAATTTGAGAAACTCTGAAATTAATGCCAAAGAGAAAATAATAATCATTCACACCTTTCTTCAAACCCAGAACTCCTTTGTGGTTACAAATATTTATTAATTATTTAATTATTACCTTTTAATTATTTTTAGGTAATAACAATAAATAATTATTTAATTCTCTTTTTAATATTTTAACTTTAGAGAATTTAATAATATTATTCTTGCACCGTAAAAAATGAGACATTATAAGTCCTCTTGCCTAAGATTGTTTGTCTTCAAGCAATCTGGTTCCAGGATCCCATATCAACCAAGGTGGTCTGTATGAACTTTTATTGTAAACACACAACTGCAACCGGACTACAAATATTGCTTTATGTTTCCTATCAATAAATCAAATGATCCTCTCTATAAATTCTAAATTCTACAAACTCACCATCAAGGGCCTTATCCATCTTCCACTGCGCCACTCTAATTCCCACAAACAATGTTTTCTTTGTTGTTACTTCATTCTGAAGATCATTGTCCCATGCCTTCAACACTATCTTCCTCTTGTCAATAGTGAACTCTAACTCCTTTGTTTGGAAATCTTGATTGAATTTACCAATTGAGTGCAACCATGAAATTCTCGATATAATATCCATCTCACCAATCTCCATCACATAAAAATCATCAGTGAGTGTGTACTCATCCAGTTGGACGCTCAACTGTTGAACCATTTTATTGCAACTTGTTTTGAATCCGTTGGCCATCATGACTCTTCTTGGATACATTTTGAGGTTTCAAATTTAAAACTTAGATAGTTTTTAAATTGTTTGTAGTTTAGTAGCTCAAGGTTCACTTAAAAATTGGAGCTTTTATAGTGGTTGTTAAAGGTGAATCCTTTCATTTTACTCCCAATTGTCTTCCCATCCAATGCCAAAACCTACAATTAAAACAAAGTGCACTAAAGTAAAAGGGACTTTTCAAATCTATTGAGAAGGGTGATGTTGATGACTAAGGGGAAGGTAGCAAAGAAGTGAGGGAAGAGAACATGTATGTCCTTAAATACAAATCAAATCTAGTAAAAAAAAAAACTTGTAATAGTAATAAACATCTTCATTAATAATAATTTATTTAGGTGTGCTCCATTTTATGCTAGAAACCTATGTTTCCTAGGGTTATTTCCTTGATATTTTTAGTCGTTCTTGTACTAATCATGTTTTGAGGGTGTCTAGGGAATTTCCCTCCACTATCCCCAAATTATTATTTTGTGCACTAACCATCCTAGAAACATCCTTGAAATGTGGGGACTCCATGGGGACAATTGAATGTCCTCGAGATGGTTGGGGACATCAAAGATGTCCCAAGACTATCCCAAGGATGGTTGATCATTCTTGAGATGGCTAGTGGTGTCAAAGATGTCCAAAGACCATCCTAGTGATGGCCAATTGTCCTTGTGGCTAAACAATCATTTAAAAAAGTCCAAAATTAATAAACAGTTACTTTAATATTATTTTTTGTGGGTATCACACCATATTTATCCCTAAATGAGCAAAAATAGCCCCCCTCTTTCATTCTAATTCATTTTTATACACCAAAATTTTTGAGTAGGGTTTGAAGATGCAACTAGAGAAATCAGCATTGGTAAGCAGTGAGTAGTGAGATAGCAAAAAGTAGAAGAGGTAAGTAATTCTTTTAAAAAAAAATCTTAATTTTTTTCAAAGCTTTAAGGAATAAATGTATGCTTTTTTTTTCTATTTTGAATTTTCATTTTTATTATTTTTTCACAAAACATGGACAACAACAATAAGAGTAGTGAACATGAAATGGAAGAAAGAAATGTGAATTTCATCTCAGTTGGGAATGCAAGGTGTGGGAGTGTTGTGGGTGAAGAAAAATCACAAAACCCATTTGAGTGCCCTTCCACCATTTTAAAATCTTGTGCAAAGAGCCCTTTCAATTCAAAAAAACCTCTTCTCCAATTTGTGACAGCCCTAAACAAAGACATACAAATTTGGGGGGTGGTAGAGGGTGGTTGTGTCATATTTGCAAAACACATTTTAGAGGGAGCTACATGAAGATATATTTTTATTTCTTAGGCTTTATAGGAAAGGAGGATGAGAAGGTAGAGGTCAATAGATTGTATATGGAGGTGGAAGGAAGCTCTAAGGGTGTGTCGATACCAACACAATTTTCCCAATCAATTAAGCATTTGTCATCCATGCTTACTAGTGGTAGTGGTGATATTTCTACAAGAGGAAAGAGAAAGACTAGTGCTAACAAGAATTTAGGGGAAATTGCAAGTATGTTTAATATGCAAGCATGGGATGTGGCAAAGTCTTCCATTGCCAAATTCTTTTATGCCCATGCCATCCTCTTTCACATGGCACATTCTTCTTACTTCAAACAAATGATCAAGTATGTAGCTTTTATTGGTCCTTCATTCACCCCCTTGGAGAACATAAACTACACATACTCTCCTTGACAAATAATACTCTAAGATGAGTTTGGTAATGGAGGACATGAGGTAGACTTGGATTAGGACAAGCTACTCCATTGTCATGAATAGGTGGATTGATATTAGACATCGACCACTCACCAACATCATAGTCACATTTGCAAGTAGCTATTATTTTCTTAAAGCTATTGATGTTCAAGTAAGCATGTGGATGTGGACTTTCAAATTCACATTTTGAAAGACATCATAGAGGAGTTTGAAACCTTAAATGGTGTACAACTGGTCGTTGATTTTGAATGTGTACAAATTAGTTGACATGATGGTGGATGGTGATTATAAGCACATCTTTTGGACCCCAAGCATATGGTGGAAGGTGATTACAAGCACATCAAAGTGGAGTAGATGACCTACTCCAAACATTTTTTTATGGAAAAACTATCAAACAAAAGATCCTTAATGATGATTGGTGGTCCACTGTGAGGTAAGAAATTGCTAATTTTATTACTAAATTTTTTATTTTATTGTTTTTGATGTTCTAACTTGCCATTTGATTTTGAATTTTGAGTCTTATTCTAATCTTAAAAAATTGTTTGTAGATATGTTTGCACCTTCATCTTACCTATTGTAGATGTCATTAGATATGTTGACATAAACTCTCCTAATCAAGTCAAGAGATTTATGAGACATTTGACAACATGCTTAGGCAAATAAAACAAACAATTTGTAATAAGAATCTTAATTTGAAATTGTATGAATAGCATATTAAGCCCATTCTGATGTGGCAGTGGAACATTATGAACACTCCATTTCATATGACAACCTTTGCTATAATCCCAAATGGTATGCACCAAAGACTAGGAGATTGTCTTCTTGTGATGACAAAAAGGTGAAATAAAGGTTAATGAAGGCCCTTCGAAAAATGCATTCAAGTGGGTTGTGGACTACACTTTGCACACAATGGCTTGCCTTTATTAATTTTCACAATCCAACATTCAAAAAACCAAATTTGAAAATATATAGAGTTACATCAGCTCAAACTAATCCTATTGAATGGTGGACTTGGCACGACAGAGATACACTAGAGTTGAGAATCCTCGCCATTCGCCTCCTTTCACAAGTTGTTAGTTCCTCTATTGCAAAAAGCAATTGGTCCAAACACAATTCCATCCACTCTATCAAGAGGAATAGGTTTACTTCTAGACGAGTAGAGAAGTTGGTGGTCATGCATAGTGCTTTGTAACTTTGAAATTGTTAGATTTTAAATTATTGACAAACTCCAATTTTACAGTAGGATGTTGATCTCAAAGAAGCCACCCAAATTGACGAGGAGGCGCGTGAGGTATTGGTTGGAATTCCATTAGATGAGGCAAACCCTTATAGTGGTAGTGATTTAGGGTTAGACTCTAACTTTGATAGTGTTGGTAGATGTCGATTAGGGGCAACGACATACTTTCTATGTTTTTGTCATTTTGTAGTTGAAACTTGCAACCTTTGGGCATTTTGTTGTTTTCTTTAATTTCATTTAATTTATTAGTACATTATATGCACATTGACAATGAATTATGAAAGCAATTAAATTTTGACATTTTTAATTTTTTTTGACTCTCATGCGACCTCTTAATTCAACTCTAATGTTGTGTATTAAGAATTTATAATGCATGTGATGAATGTCTTATCAATGTTATCATATGAATATTTAAAATTTCCATATATTTTAAAAATTTCTCTTATTTTTTATAGAGTTGTCCCCTACCATCCCCTAAAATGGCCTAAAAAAAACATTCATGAAACACATCCCCCTTTCCCCTATTGCCCTCATCCTAAAAACTTGGTGGAACATAGCTACAATCTCTACCATAAAATTTGGGGCGAGACAAGGGGCACTAACTTATCCTAAATATGTAACTTTATGATACTCTTGCACCATATGTAGCTACCAAATAGTTGTTGGGACTGAATAACATACCATCCGTATGTAGTGAAACACCTTGTCCACCCCATGCAGATTGTTGTGTGTATTTATCCTAAATATATAGATTTATAATGGTCTTGCACTAATGCAGCTACCACATATCTGTTGAGACTAAATGAGTATACACTACATCCACAAGTGGTGAAAGGCCTCATCCACCCTGGGCAGATTTCCTCTGTGTAAAAAGTGGGGCTAAGAATGTCCAAATTTTTGTTCACACTATTACCATTGATGTGTATCGTGTTATAGCAAATGGTATATACAAAAACAAGAAATTCATTATTTATATCATAGTTGGGGCAACACTTGGCTTGAATAGTTTATCACATTTCTTTGAAGTTATAAATATTTCAAATATTTCAGTTTCCATAGGTTAAATACGATATCACAAATAAAACTGGTTCAGCTTTTAAGGATTGAATAAATTGCACCAACCTGATAACATGATGAAAGTGACCCTAAATGATGCATGAAATTTTCCTACCATCCTAGGATAGGCAATCCCAAACAGAAGAAATCACCAAAGGAGCTCAAATGGTGAAATTGGGTGTTTTCCCAACTTCCACTGGAATTTGGAAAATCGTACACAACAAATAATTGAATGATGTTAATTGATCTAAAAAGTACATGTAATAAAATAGCCATGAGAAGAACCCTAAACATTTACCACCAAAAGAAAAATTGAAAACTACCAAGAGAAAAGTAAACCTTAGAAGGTAAAACAACTATCGTATAGGCACTAGCATTATGCATGTATCCATCAGAAAAGAACAATGAAGCAAAACAATATGATGTCATAAACAATAAATAATGCTATATAGAGAGGACAAAGAAGCCTCTAGCCCCCATCGGCACTAAAAGGAGAATTCATACTGCCATCAACTGGACTCCAGGTGTAGGGCCACATGTTGCTCAAAAAGCCAAAACAACATATTTCCAAGATGTTACCTTATTGAACAATACCGAATGTACTGCAGCCCTGATAGTGATCAGGTATTACGATATGCATATTAATTGAATCAGACAGTAGCCAAGAACAATACCGAAGTAAATCTTTTTTGCATTTAGATTAAGTATAGCTATAAATGACTTTAACTATTACAATAACTTTTGAGTATCCCTCAAAGTATGTTTATGATAATCAGACAACGTTTCTGCCATAATCAAAGGAATATCTACAAGTGAAATGATATCCATTGGAAGCTACGCTCCATATGTCATTCTGTGGTTTCTTTGTTCCATGCAGCAAGATAACTGTTTAACAGAAAATTGTTTCTCATAGATGATACCATCAACATGAATGTAAAACAGGGAATGCAACTCACATTTTGACATTATATTTCTGTGAGCCCAATTACTCCAAATAATATATTTCAAGCAGGCAACTCTGATTGATTCTAGGAATTTCAGTTGAAGATCATTCCAAGATAGCCTAATGATGCATCGGATCCTATCCGAACTGAAATGCTGCCAGGATATAATATTTCCATTCTTAAGTTTTCCTTTACTTGTCACAAATGTACGATGAGTTGAAAAGCAACCCGTCAAAAAATCTATTCAGATATTTCCATCTAGCAAGCTCTTATCAGATACAATTGTTTCATACCATACACCTAACACTTACAAAATAGTGAGAAACCAATTGCACATTCCCTGTGTGCTTCAAGATGCCAGAAACACTTGCAAGATGGATAAAAGAATTCAGGTCTTCACTTTCACATCTGAAAATCTTGACAGAAAGATCATTCAAATTTCACAGTAGTTTTCTTAACATTTTTGTATACAACAATACATACCATACGCCAAACAATTATAATATGGCAAAAGGCCAAATGCACGTTTCCCCATGTGCTCCAAGATGCCCATATCACTTCCACAACAGAATATACAATTCAACTCCTCAATTTCCCATCTGAGAGTGTTATCTGAAAACCTTGACAGCAAAAATCATTTAAATTTTGTAGCGTTCTTGCCTTTTGTATATGTACAAACCAGAAGTTCTACCAAAGATAAAATTACTTAACTTCCCATCATATGCTCCATTTGTGAACTGTAACTTTTTTGTGTAACGTCACATAAAACGGGCTGCATGCTCAAATGTTGATAACTCAGAAATCAGGAAGAAATTATATGTTTGACCTTTTTATTTTCTTGAGAACTGCAATCTTCTAGGCTTTGGTTTATGTAAATCATAGAAAAGAGTTTGGATGAAATTGTGTCACCCATTGCTGGGTAGTTAACTTAATCAGCCCATTTATGAAATAATTTTGTGACAAGCACCAGTGTGTAAAAGATTCCTTAGGGTGAAGAAAACCAAGGTCCAGAAGTACCATTCAGATGTTCATTATTGTGAATCCCTACACCATTTGCAATCATTGGTGTCATTCTCACTGCCATTGGAGGAGGCGACCCATACAAATCTTGGGAAGAAGCAACTGGAGCATGACTTACCAAAGGATCCAAGTTCAATGCCAACACATCACTTCCTTCATTCTGATGTTGCTGTATGGAACGGACTTGTCTAAGCCCCTCCTCATGTATCCTCACAAGTGTGTCAAGTTCACTCATTGAAAGGGCTTCTAAACCGGCTCCATAGAGTGGGGCATGACGAGACATCTCTTCTTGTAAAGATGATTCCAAAGATCGAATATACCCCTGCACAATGCAAATGGTTTTTAGCATACACAATGTCCTACTCCGGGCAGTAAATGGCAAAGTTATCATAAAATTGTCTAACTGGATGACCACATCCTTAAGGCGGTTAAAAATCTCAGACCAAAATCTGGAAATCGTGAGACACATGGATATACATGTTCAGACACCACACATAATTGAAGCAGTTTTTTAATTAATCATTATAGAAACTTAAATCACATTCCTCAACTCTATTTAAATAATTATTCTAAACTTTCCAAACCACCTCCTGAGATATCTATTTTTTGTTTTATCTTTGCTAGTCACACGAATGGTAGAATCCATGCTTTGCTTAAAGGTCCTTTCCAAATGTCTCTTTTTCTGGGTGCAGTTTTAGAGGGTACTTCATTTAAATTTTAAAACACTGAAGTTATAAAAAATATACTACTAGCTTCAACTGATATTCTAGTGATATCCTAATTAAATCAAATTCAGAAAAACAGAATCATTCCCTCAAAACATAAACAATTCTTTGGGAGCTAAAACAGTCAAATCGGCAATCACAACAGAAAAGGGCATTTAAAATGTGCTTATGAACTGGATATCAGAAACAAAAAAATTCAAGCAGATTCTCAAGAGCAAGTCAATTGACCTTATAGCAAATGAATAGATTAGAAGTAGCAGAGCACAAATGAAAAACAATCCCAGCAGCCAAAAGAGATGGAATTGAGGTCCAAGGGCATTATTGTTGCATTTTTTTAAACAAAGAAATAAACTTAACAGTTTGGAGAAAAAAGACACTCCCTTCAGAACTTGACATCAAGTGGAAGGAAACTTTGTAAGGATCTGATGGAAGAACAGTAGAAACAAACTAAAATTTATATCCATATAAACAAAGGCCAGGTCTCATTACTCGTGTTAGCCTCTTAAGAATGCATCTCTGTGTCTAAATCTGGATTTACAAACTGATTCTTTTCTGAAATTAATATTTTTTATGTGCTTTGAGAAATAAATGGATAAAACTAATGCAGAAATATGAGAAAGCAAAGAATGCATAATAAAATAGAATCTGATATATCAGATTGCAGTTTGCATCTATGAGCATTGAACAGTTAAAGATCAATCTTGATTAAACAGCTAGATTCATTGTTTGTTGGTGCAGCTGCCAAATCCAGGTCGAAAAACAATCAGCAAACAGGCACAAAGAGTACACAAATGAAAGCAACAAGGAAGAACATTGAGGAAATGACACGTGCACACTTATGTTAAATTGTAGAAAGAAAATAAATACAATATTGGCCACATTTAATGGTGAACTCATCATTCTTATGCTACCCAACAGAATGAGAAATATACAGCCTAAGTAGAGACTCTACATTTAGAATCTGCCCAATGCCAACTCATCTATCAGTCTCCAAATTTTACTTAAAACCTAAATCAACACAGTGATTTAGAGAAGCAGAAATTGGCAATTACATGCGAGATTATTGTTCCCTGGACCCCATGCCATGCTGAGTAAGTATGATGGAATCGAGTTATTAAATGTCCAGTCAATAACCAATCAAACCCGGGCTGCCTCACCAAAGAAATGCATACAACTCAAAAAAAAAGCATTTAACTGACAAGTCAACAAAAAACACATTTTATTCTTGCATCATTTGAAAAATTGGTGGTTTTTGTAATGTCCCCTTCTAGCTAGACATTAGTTGTCAGAAGGATTAGCCTATCATTTGGACCCTCGTAGGCTAATGGGTTTGGATATAGGGTCTTATGAGGCAGAAATTTGGTCAGTTGATGATATTATTCTTCTCCAGAGCTTTGTTGGGTTCAGATTTGGCCTTTGTAGAGGATTTGGAGGCTCAGTTTGCATACTTACTATTTATAGTAAGTCCTTCAGCCAGTGTTACTATTTATAGTAGGGCGCTTGAATGTGATATGTTGGCAGTGTCGATTCCAGAATTCAGTTGGTTTGATGAAATAAGGTGTATTGCCTAAGTTATAACGTTTAATTATTATTAAAGGTGACTTCAATAATAATTAATTTTTTAAAGTTATATTATAAAGTTATAATTGCACTTTATGTTGTAAGGGGCCATTAGTCATTAAAAATGTTAGTTTTTTAATGATCAGATGTAAGAGCAGAAATTTAATTCAAAAATCAGACACACAACACAGAATATACCCTGGGAAAACCCTCCTCTTGAGGGAGAAAAACCCAGCAACAATATATCACTTATATATTGAATGATAAACAAAAGTCTCTTTTACAAAGAGGCCGATATGGAGGCCAAGTAAGAGCACCACAATCTGATGCTAACACGGAAATAATATGATGCTTATACTAATGACAAACTCAGCCTTCTGTAATGCTGTGATCAGCCTCTTCAATATATCGATCTGCTCATGAAGTATATCTATGGTCAGCCTCTTCAATATATCGATCTGCCTCTTCAATATATTGATCTGCCTCTTTAAGAAATTCACACTTTCTTGATCACAGGTTCAGCCTCCTTGAAACCTTCGATCTGACTTCTTCAATATATTGTCCTGTCCTTGAATTAGATCGCTCTTGAAACTCACAGCCTATGTAAAGGATGAACTCGCACAAATGATAATCGAATGAACAAGTGAATATTACAATGATCGAATAGTATCTCCAATATATACTATTCGATGAGGAGGTCTTCAAAGGACACGATTCCTCAAGGTGAATGGTCGGCCTCAATACATAAATATTAATAAACATTATTTAGTTTACAAGAGATGTGACTCTTCACATCATGTATCTCAATAAAATAGATATTAAATAAATGAGGCGCCTCCTCATAATTGTTATCAACATAAATTAAATAGCCAAGGGCTATTATTTAATTTATCATTAATGCGAAGGAGATTGGTTGGAAGAAGATCCCGATGCTACTCAATAACATCAACACTCCCTCTTAGCTAGGGAGGATACTTCTAGCTGTAAAAGACATATCACCTCATCGTGATGTCAACCACAATGGCTACACCCATATGTGGAAAAGGAAAGACATCACCTCATTGTGATATCAACCATCATGGCTACACCCATGTATGGTATGTACAAGTGCTCATCACTCAACGTGATGTCACCTCATTGTGACGTTCACCATGGCTCTCTCAAAGGGTGAAAACACAAGTACAAGAAAATCATCACGAACTCTCTCATGTGATGTTGTCATGAAGTCACACACATGACATCCACCATGGCTCTCCTAGAGGGCGGAAACAAGGGCTTTCACCTCAAATCTCTCTTAAAGAGAAATGCACTAACAAGGGCTTGCACCTCAAATTTCTCTCAAAGAGAAATGCATTAACAAGGGCTTGCACCTCAAATCTCTCTCAAAGAGAAATGCATTAAAGAGGATCACTGATACTAAGACTCCTCAGCTAGGGCTTGATTCTCCACCATACCAAGCTTGTCTCGAAAGTACACAAACTTTATCCTGGAGAGAGGCGCTTGGTGAGAATGTTTGTCGTCTGCTCATCAGTGCTGATATACCTCAACTGAATTGCTTTCCTCAATACCATATCTCAGATATAGTGGTATTTGATCTCAACATGCTTAGTTTTGTCATGAACCACAGGGTTGACAGAAAGCTTCACACAGCTCTGGTGTAAGAGGCCTTTCAAAATTTTCCTCTAAAATTTCTGTTGTGACCTCTTTAGAATTTGGCAACGCTTGGTGTGCAAGCTAATTGTACGCTGTGAAAACTTTCTGTTTGTTTATTTGGTTTGAAGGGAGCTGTTTCTTTCACAGATCGTCAATATTATTATACCAATGTAAGATTTCAATCTGTGCCTTGCATTTTTCTATCCTGTTTGGATTTGCCTTCGTTCTGATAACTTCTTTTCTGATTTCAAATAGATGTGGTTTATGTATTCAAGAGTAAGCATATGACAATTTTTCCATATTGGGATGCACAGAAGTTTAAATCAGATAATAACAAATTGTGTGTGGCACTACCTTATACACAGGATGGTCTGATATGCACCAGGGACTGCTCAGAAGTTATTTGCAGACATTATACAAAACAGGAATCATGCCAGAATTCTAAAACATTGCGTTCATATCCTCAAATCCCATGATCACTATGGATTAGCATATTCAGAAAGTCATTTTCAGTTTAACATACAGATTTATCCAGCTCAACAATGCTCATACAGACAACCCAAAGATTCCGAACTCTACAATATACTGAGAGAGTTTCTTACACTAACAGGGACGGTCTTATAGCATTTCTCCTATATCCAAACTCATAGAACTAGTGATCTAATGAGCAGAAACATTAAGTGATTGTATGCAGCTTTGACTATAAGGTTTTCTGATATTTGCAACAGGAAATACAGGTACAGCAGTATGGCTCGGGCCACATACTCATAAATTTTCACAATCATTAACCATTACTGTCAATACAAAACTACATGGCTATAACAGCATTATCCTGGTATGAGAACACATATAGCAGACTAACAGTATTATTCAGATTGAGTATAAGACTACGATTTCAACACAGCACTGAGAATATTAGATTAACTTCTATACCCCACTGTCACAACATTAACTATTTGTAAGTTCTGGGCTTTACAAGGCTGCAACTAATAACCAGCTCACTGTACTTAGTAACTAAACCAATTTCTTCCCTAGAAACATGATTTACCACACATAGCTATAAGATAAAACATGGAAGATTGTCCAGACCTGGCAGAGGCAAACCGTTACAGCCTGAGAAAGGAAAAGACGCCCTTAAAAGGTGCCCAGAATGCAGGAGCGACCATCAAAGCCTCTGTTTTATCAACCAAACTTCCTGTAGTATGGTGTGCCCAGCAAAATAAGGCTCATACGCCCTAATAATTCCCTAGAAGTGACCACGACCTGAGAAATGGACGAATTCTGAGTCGTCTTCACTGAAAAATCACGCCACTCAGTATTTTTCCCTTGATCTTCAATTTCCACGGGTCTGTTAAGCTCCAATGCTTGCCAAAAACAGCGCCTAGGGTTTCTCTGTGATGCCACGCCTTCAAAAAAGGGTCAACAACTCCAAATCGCGATTTCCTGTGAGCAAAACCTCTGAAACCAAAATAATCACGAAAATCAAATGACGCTTCGTTTTTCTGTCAATCCTTTGCTGATGCCAGGCTAGGAGTGATCTCTCACACTCGAAACAAGGCGGCTAGGGTTTCCCAAACCCACGTATATCAGAAGCTCGAGTCTTCTCCCTTCAGAAAATATGAATGCCAAAATAAAGTGCGAATGAAGTCTTCATTTCTCCCTTTTGTATTTTTCCCTTCCTCCCTCATAGTGGCGAATTTTCTTTTAATATACTCACAAATAATAAAGTGACTTTGTTTTATAATTCTTTGTTGACATAAAGGTCACTTTAATAACTCAATTAAATAATTAAATTAAGTTGCCTTTAAATTCATAATAATTTGACAACTTAAACTTAATTATTTAATCGACTAATATTATCCCAAAGTGGGGACATTACATCTGGTTATCACAATGAATGATAGTTAGCTCCATTAATTGTCCAAACAATCCTGCAAGGAGCTTCCGAAGCCACACTGCTTCTCGAGCTGCCACACAAGTTGCAATATACTTGGCCTCAGCTGTACTCAGTGCCACTGAAGACTGCTTCCTACTACACCAGGACATCATTGCAGACCCCAAACTGAAACAACATCTAGAGGTCCTCTTCCGATCAATGACACACCCTGCCCAATCAAAATCAGTATATCCATGCAACTGTAAGTCCACACCAGAAGAATATCTCAAGCCATACCCAACTGTGCCACACAAGTATCTCAGGATATACTTCGCTGCAACTAGATGTATTTTCCTTGGTTCACACATGAACTGACTAAGTGTACTCATTGCATAGCAAATATCTGGTCTAATATTGACTAGATACATCAACGATCCAATCAACTGTTTGTACATAGTAGGATCCACCAGATTTGAACTAGCTGCAGCCTCCTTAAACTTCTGAAAATTGGTTTCCATAGGTGTAGACATGGATTTGCAATCCATCATACCAAACTTCTTCAAGATGTCTATAGTATACTTGCCTTGACTCAGAATCATCTCATTAGGCTTCTGCCATACTTCTAAATCAAGGAAGTAGTGCATGTATCTAAGATCCTTCATTTCAAATTCAGAAGCTAACTCCTTCTTGCATTTGATAATGAGTTGATCTTCTCTAGTAATAATAAATCAACATAAAGAACCAAGATCAACTCAATTACCATCTTCTTCAGGTTCAATAGGCTCCCTTTGAATTTTCTGTTACATCCCTTACATTGAGACTATATGTTTGGTTATATATATTTTGAATACAATGACCGTTGCAAGTAACTGCTTCATGTGATTATGACATTGAGAATGCAATAGTTGTTTTTTTTATCGTAATTGTAATGTTAACGAACTTTTTATTTTGCTAGTGAATTTATTGTTCGTGTGAAGTTGAATGAGATCATGAGATTAAATTTAAACGCATATTATAAAGCTGTTGAGAACGATCTAACCATAATCCTTGTCAGTGGATGCAGGATTGCCGACGCCACGAGAGAAAGGGAAATATCGTCAGGGAGAGAACGTGGTTAACAATGGATCAATTTGTCATCAAACTTTGAGTTGGTGTAAGACAAATGCAAGTTATAACCCTGGCCTTGGTAAAATTATATAAGTATTGATTAATATAGTCAAATTAAATATAAATATAAATACCTATAAAGGAATTTCAAAAGATTATTATATGTTAAAATGATAATAAAAGATAATTGAATATCTAAATAATAATAATACATGTATAATTGACAAAAGATTAATGAAAGAGAAGGGTCGACAAATTTCTTGGAAGGAAAAGTTTTCCGCTATCTCCATCATGTTTCAGATTGTAACTGACGGGAGCCAAGAAGTCACGAAGACTCTTGATCAGAGGTTACAGGATTGCATTCACATCTATATTGGAGATCCCTCACTTAACCTCCATCAATATCAATTTCCTCTATTACCACTCAACCGTTTGGGGGGGCCATAACTCTGCTATTACTTGGGCACACTCGAGTTTGTCTCTTCCGATATTCGCCTTTGTTTTTTGTGTGTGAATTTCTCTCATTTTGGTCGGTCATCGAAATCTCTTGGCCCTCATTCTTCCGACGTTCTTCCATTCTAAAATTTATCTCTAGTCATCATATTTGGTTTCCATGTCGCAGTAGAAAAATGACTTTATGTCAGAAAGCATTGGGAACTTGGAGGTGTAGACTAAATCAATCTCTGGAAGAGGAAATTTAGTCCAATCATTTGTTCGGGTATTCCATAAGAGGCACACTGGGATATTTCTTCAACCATCGAATTCTTCAATGGACAAGCATGTATTTGTATCTGCTAAGTGCGAATATATCTTTATCGAAATATCTCAATCTCAATTGAAATTTCCTTGATTAATATTATAAATCAATGCGACAGTTGTGAGAAGATTGTCTTTGCTTGAATCACTAAATTATTCCTTTGTTAGTTCTAAGGTTTAGAACTGGGCACTTCTTGTTCTTTGCCTTAATAAATTGAGGTTGGATTTGGGTCATCTCTCTTTACACCAAATCAAGTCTTTATGTGAAGCATGTAAATGAATATTTTTGTTCTAAACTTGTCACGGAAGGAACTAGAATCGCAATTAAAAATCCTTTAGAATAGAATAAAATTATATGGAATTTCCTTGACTTTTGATAGCAATTGAAAACGGAGCTTTTGCTTAATTCTTATTCTAGGCTTGACCGAAAGAAGACTCTTTTGATGTGAACCTGATCAATAACTTAGACTTGTTTCCAGGCTTTTCTTCCATTATCTGAGTTGGATTAGTACAATTTCCTTTCTCTTTCTAGGACCATTATTCAAAGATAAAATGTTAAGACCTGAAGAATCTCCTCACCGAATATGTATCACCATATATAAGTACTCAATGGAAGCAATATATGGATAAAGAAAGCAGT
Source organism: Sequoia sempervirens (assembly GCA_007258455.2). Lineage (NCBI taxonomy): Eukaryota > Viridiplantae > Streptophyta > Pinopsida > Cupressales > Cupressaceae > Sequoia > Sequoia sempervirens. Next base: position 17,446 of record VDFB02160047.1, read on the forward strand.
TTTGTCATATGAGAAGTGAAAGATACCGAGTAAAGTCTCTCTATTTAAATATATGCTTATATAATGAGCCTAAACTTAAGTTAAGAGAAATACTTCTACCAAATTTTGTGACATAGACCAAGAAGTTAAAATGTTGAGATCTGAAAACCCCAATAAATCGAATGTCTCACAGTATGTTTGTGCTCAATGAATAAAAAAAAAAAAAAAAAATCGTAAAAGAAGGGAATTAATGTGAACTAAGTCATTGTAATGTTAATCTGATGAAACCTTTTGAAGGTCTAATCTCGTCTTAAGTAAACCAAATGGTTTTAAAAGGTGTGAATAGACATTGAGCCAGGATTCTCTTTATATGCCTGACATTAATTGTTGTACCATGATTTTAGAAGAAGATTGGGTTCAGGATATTGTAATACTAAACTCTGAATCCTTTTGTTGAATAAGACTCCTTACTCTTCCCTCATAAATTGGGATTAGTAGATTATTATTATTACTCAGAAGGAATAAGTTTGGAGATGAGTTCCTCTTTTTCTAGAAAAGATAACAGCATAATCCTTAAACAAGATGTGAATTCAAACCAAGTTCTTGTAATGTTAAACCTTAAGGTTAATACTTAACCTTGAACTGAGAGTAGAACGATAACCAAACCAGATACGGTAAGATTAAAACTTGATCTGAGAGTTATCATGCCGAGCAAGGGTGAGAGTGTTGATGGCACAATAGTGCCAGAGATGTTGGCACAGGAGTGCCAGTAATAATAAAATCCTTGGCTAAGGTATGATGCCAGTTAGGCATTGGTCAGCTATCATGCACCAGATATACTTCTGGTCAGAATGATCCTTCTAGTTAGGAGGTACCTACAGAGGAGGGATCGACCAGTGGTATAGGTTCATGACACCAAGCTCATAGGCATGATGATAATTTGATCCATGTTGATTACCCTCGTGAAGGGTTGGGTTCTTCAGTTGAAGAAACTTGGGGACCAGTTGGTCTTGGTTGGGCGGTAAAGCCCTTGATGATATTTCTCTTTCCTCAAATAATGATGATCAACATTTCAGCTTAATGATGACTGCATAATGGGTTACTTCCTTCTACTAATTCAGGTACAAATAAATGTTCATTTGAGTACTTTATTGCTTCATTTACTGTTATGTAATTAATGTATTGCTCAAAGCTAGTTTGAATGGAAAAGATAGACAGTTAATTTCTTTACTTCATTATGAATGAAAGTTAATGATGCCCTAGTAGTTACTCTTCAAATCGTTATTTTATGCTTGATGAAACCCTAGATGGAATAGATAGTTAGCATTGTCGAATGAAGTTTGGCAGTTAGTTCCCATTTCATAAACCATAGAATAGCAACTGTTATATTTGTTTCATAGCTGCAGAATTTGTTCGTTACTTTCTGGAAGCAAGAAAAGTAGTTATTATCCTTTTGTAATTTTCTGATATATGTTTACTATTAAAAGTTTTCCATTCAGCTGAAAATGGAAATTATATGTTAATTAATGAATGGTATGATGTTACGGCATCAGATTTAACTTTCTTTTTTGTCTAACTACAAAAGAAAACCCTAGTTTGACAGTTATTTAGTTATGTTCTTCCATGAAACAGTTGGAGGAAACAGTTAGATGTTTCACTTCAACTGAAACTGAAAACTTAAAAGTTAATTGGAGTTTCAATTGTTTTAGTTGAACTCGAGTTGGAAACCTTAGTTGATAACAAGTCAGTTGGACTTTAGTTGAAAGTTAGTTGGTAGTTGAATTTTCAAACTATAGACCGGATAGGTTGTTAAATCTTCAAGTACTTGCATCAACCTTCTGACCTCTTCGTTCAAGATTGCCTGCAACGCTTGCCTTAGAGAAATGTTTTCCCGCGCAGACCTCTGATACTGTAGAGAGTTCAGGATTGTCCTCCTCGACCTCGTCCCAGATCACTCTATTCTGAATAGGTTTGCGGAGTTACCAATGTCAAATCTAGATGACTGCCATAAGCAATTTTGATCTCAGCAGCTAAAGAGGTCCTCCAAGGATTTAGCACCTATCCTTGCAATACAGTAATCTTCACTTCTTCTCAATGAGTTACAAAACTCCCTCTTGATCCCTGCCTCAGAGATTGCAAAGAAGTCCATTGGAAGTGAAATCCTATCATTGATAGATCTCAAAAGCTCAAGCCTTTTCCCGAACATGCTCTCAACTCGAGCCTTGAATCCTTAGAATTTAACTCCCTCTTCGAAGTAACTAATCACAATGACAACCCGAATAGGTTCTTCATCTTCGAGAGATGTCTCCAGTCATCAACTTAGTCCCTTGGCTGCAAGCTATGACTCCAAGCTTGATCATGTCTCCAGTCGACATGACTTCCTCACAGGATGCCTCAAGCTTTTCATCACTAAGCAATCTCTCATCACCTTCTTGCTCCTAGATCCATCCTGGAAGCATTTAGAGAGATTACTAATAGTTTATAACTATCCAAAGAAATATCAAGGCTAGAATCATACAAGGTTTTACTATCTCAAGTTATAGCATGAACACATAAGAATTTATGAACAATATTAAAAAAAACATGAATAAAGAAATCAACCTATAAGTGAAATATGTAGCAAATGTCAAAAGATCAGAATGAGGGGATAACAAACTTATCTTCATTGAATTCTAATATAACTCTTTTCTTCCATCTTTTACTCCTCTCAAGAGTGCTAAAGCTTAGCACAACAAAAGACAATCTGCACAACTACATATATCTTGAATGCATTATGCAGTTAGCATGTAGAACCAACTCTCTCCCAGAGTTCAAGGCTCTATCACAGTTCATGGATTAGAGAATGATATCGATGTGACCAACTAATCACCATCGAAATTGCAGTTCTCTTTTTATTTCAAAGTCACACTCAAAAATCTTCACAACCAGCATGAAATAACTTGCAATGAATAAATGAAATCTTCAAAGGAACTTATGCTAGTGAACACAATTCAACAGAAACCACAATCTCTCTTTACTAATCACACAAGATCCAAATAAATGATATAACTCAGCAAACTGAAATTCAGCCTAGAAGGGTGATTTCAAACAAACAAAAAATACTTATCTCTTTAAATATTCTGATGGATGCAAATTCTGGACACAGTATGATTTGCTACTCTTGCGCTCAGATCAGTCCACAACCTTCATGGCTTGAACACAGGCCCTTTCCAACATTTCGTTGTCAAACATCACCAAAGTATCTCACAACTCCTACTATACTAGCCTTTCAATGTCCACTCTCATCCATAAGTTTAATAGATTTATTTTTAGTCATCTTTTATTCTGCTATACGCATTAACACTGTAGACTACACTCTGTAGTAACAGACTTATCAATCCAGCAGATTTTAACCTCAAATATCACAACCCATGCTACTGAAAAGCACATTCTTCGATCATTTGATCGCTCACTAACCTATGCCGCCTCATACATAATAATCGAAGCACTTAACCGCCATATGAATGAGATGGTTAGCATTAGAAATATTCAATGCTCTATCGCTGCTCAAATCTGATTGAATCATGACTTAAGCCTGCTCTGATACCATGTTAGTTTTTTTATGATCAGATGTAAGAGCAGAAATTTAATTCAAAAATCAGACACACAACACAGAATATACCCTGGGAAAACCCTCCTCTTGAGGGAGAAAAACCCAGCAACAATATATCACTTATATATTGAATGATAAACAAAAGTCTCCTTTACAAAGAGGCCGATATGGAGGCCAAGTAAGAGCACCACAATCTGATGCTAACACAGAAATAATATGATGCTTATACTAATGACAAACTCAGCCTTTTGTAATGCTGTGATCAGCCTCTTCAATATATCGATCTACTCATGAAATATATCTATGGTCAGCCTCTTCAATATATCGATCTGCTCATGAAGTACATCTATGATCAGCCTCTTCAAGAAATTCGCACTTTCTTGATCATAGGTTCAGCCTCCTTGAAACCTTCAATCTGACTTCTTCAATATATTTGTCCTGCCCTTGAAGTAGATCGCTCTTGAAACTCACAGCCTATGTAAAGGATGAACTCACACAAATGATAATCGAATGAACAAGTGAATATTACAATGATCGAATAGTATCTCCAATATATACTATTCGATGAGGAGGTCTTCAAAGGACGCGATTCCTCAAGGTGAATGGTTGGCCTCAATACATAAATATTAATAAACATTATTTAGTTTACAAGATATGTGACTCTTCACATCGTGTATCTCAATAAAATAGATATTAAATAAATGAGGCGCCTCCTCATAACTGTTATCGACATAAATTAAATAGCCAAGGGCTATTATTTAATTTATCATTAATGCGAAGGAGATCGGCTGGAAGAAGATCCTGACGCTGCTCAATAACATCAACAAAAAAGGGGGGCATTTTAATTAATTACTTGGGCGCCAATTTCAAGGTCATATTTTAATATTGTCAAAGTGCAAACTTTGTATTATTTAAATGATTGAAAAAGGAAAATTAGGGATTGACCTTTTGAGAAGAATATATAAGGGAGCCAAGGAAAAGTTCGATGGATTCTATTGAGCATTTGATAATTTCACTTTATGATTTACTTTGGCGTTGGAGAAGAGAAACGAGGGTTTCTGCATTTCCAGAGCTATTTGACATTGGAGAACGTTCATTCTTCATTGTTTGTGCTTTCTGAGGTTGTGCAACATTAGTTGAAGTTAGCCTATGAGAGTTGGTTTCATACAAAGGCCAATATAGAGCATAATAGAGGAGTTCATCCAAGGGGTTTCAATCAGATTTCTTTGTGAGAAGCAAACATCATTGAGGCTGCATTTTGTATTCATCTGGCACACTTCATTAGGCCGTACTATCTGATTTCAGCAGGCCGTACCAGCATCTAGAGATTGGTATCTTTCCTCTTGACCTAGGTGCCTTGCCTTTTTGGCTTATTCTTTCATCTTCAAGGGCGGCTACTTCAAGGAAGGCATTTTATTAAGTTTTCATGGTGGAGAAATTATTGTATGCAGCAGATTGATCAAACCTTCAGGCATATTCATTGCTGCCAGCAACCCAGATTTTGATATAATAATCTTTCTTCTATATTGGGTATGCATTTGATTGTAAAGGCCTTTTGGAAAATAGTTAAATAAAAGATATATATTTGCAGCAATAGTTTCCTTTCAGTAGTTTGTATAGTTTTTTTAGTTTATTTATGCCTGGCATTATTTCAAAAAAATACAAAAAAAGCAAATATGTCTCAAAAACACAAAAAAATCATAAACCCCAAAAACAATCAAAACATCAAATTCAGTAGTTGGCATTCAGCAATACAGAGTTTCAGTTAGGGGAGAACTAGGGTCCTTACATTTTTCCTTATTTAACCTTGAAGCTTCATTTTCCTGTCATTTTTTTGTCTGTAGACTATAGATTGACTTTATCAGGCAAATGCAAACAACATATCAAACAATCTATGATCATCAAAATAGGGCACAGCAGCACATATTTGGCATTGCTCATTCAAACCCTCATTTTGCTTATTTTCTGGCTGCAATGTGAAAGAGGTAGGGCTTAATTCTTCTAAATTTGTTACACTTAAACCCCAAGTTTCTAAACTACTAGCAATGCATAACATAATAAACCAATAGAGAAAATGTTGTTGTTTTTGCTAAACCCTCACCCTAGTAGTAAGTTAATTTTTTAGTTCAGGGTTAGGTTTAGTTTTTTTTATACTAAACATAGAAGCTGGTAGGTTTAGTTTCGTTTTAAATTTCTACTAAATGTTGAACTTCGTAGTCTAAAACTAACTCTAACAGTCCTAAACTAATTTTTACTTCAGGGTTAGTATTAGGATTTTTTCTCTTTTTCTTAACATGATAGCTATAAGGCTCAGGTATTTGTTTTTTAATATTTTCACCCTAATGGATATGCATGCGTTTTTTTATAAGCTCATATTTCACTATCCCATCTTAAAAGGGCTTATTGCACATAAGTTCCCAATTTGAATCAGCTGAAATGCAACTTTTTTCAGCTCATAAAAGCAGTGGGGGAATCATCTGTTTCAATTAGCATCTTACAAGCTTGCCAAGACATGATGCAAGAGATTGCGGTAGTTGTCCTAATGATGTGACCCACCAAGCATTACCATCTCTTGAAGCCTTTGTAGAAAGCAAAGTGAAAAAGGCAAAAGCTATAGTTGGTTCATCTACATAGTCATCTAGGAGACATAGCTATTGGTTTGGATGAAGAGGAAGTTCCAATCTTAGGGCACAATCCTTCTACTACTGAAATGATAATTAATATTCAATATATGTTATTTACAAAGGAAATGAAAGCTCCTTAAATAAAACAATACAGGACGATGTTTGTAAAAAGAAACAATCATTAACAAAAGTAAAAAAACAAAAAGTTACTACAAGCTAACTGAAGCAAACTAGTTTAACGGAAAGTAAACTACTAACTAACTAAAAGCTAAGATGACCATTAAATAATACAATAATACTTTAATACCTTCCCTTAATGGTCATCCTAATAACTACACCAAGCTTATCCCAAAATTTTACAAATTTATCTGGATTGAGAGACTTGGTGAGAATGTTTGCAGTCAGATCCTTAGGTAAACAACCACGAATTTTTATTGCTTAAAAAATTTGTCAAAAAATGAGCCTAATCTTTGATACCATGAAATGATAATTAATATTCGATATATGTTATTTACAATGGAGATGAAAGCTCCATAAATAAAACAATATAGAATGATGTTTCTAAAAAAAAACAGTCGTTAACAAAAGTAAAAAACAGAAAGTTACTAAAAGCTAACTGAAGCAGAATAGTTTAACGGAAAGTAAACTATTGACTAACTAAAAGCTAAGATGACCATTAAATAATACAATAATACTTTAATAACTACTATACCACCTTCCACATCAACTACCACTTACAAAAAACCTAATATTGGTGCGCAAAATCTAAATGTCTTTTTTGCACCCTACAACAAACTTGGAGCCCAACTATCATTGAAGAGCATGAGATGGAGGAAAAATATTCATGCATAGGCAAAGAAAGAAATAGCTAATTTTTGGTATTACTTGAGCATCCCACTCATTGTTGCTCCATCTCCTTATTGATAGGCCATGATTGATGTAATTACTATTGTGGGTCTTGGTTTGAAGTCCCCATCATATGAGAGTCTCATAGTTGATATGTTGAGAGAGGCAATGTACAATGTTAGTGAGGTAGCTGTTGAGTATCACAAGTAGTGGGAGATTACAAGTTGCTCCATTATATCAAATGGGTAGACTGATGGGAGGATCTGCACATTGACCAACTTCCTTGTTGCATCCGATAGTGGCATGATCTTCCTCAAATCTGTAAAAGCATTTGATAGAATCAAATTAGTGTACTTGTTGTTTTCATTGTTTGATGAGGTTGGAATGCAATATGTAGTCTGTTGTACCCAAACCAAATTTTTTGCTTCATCAAGGCATTTTGCATTTTAAAGTCTAAATCTTGCTAATTTGATGTAAAACACAGTTTTGGGCAATGTCAAGCATGGAGTTGTTGTCAATAGTTTGTTAGTCAAAGTCAGTTATATTGAACAAAACCTGAAGCAGAGACTCAAAATGAAGATCTTCACGACGAAGGAGCATCTCATGACGACATTTCATATTGCAAACGGTATTTTCAATGATCGAAGCAGAGTTTTTAAAGATCAAATCATGGAGATTTCTCAAAGGAAAAGCCCAAAAGCGCAAGTATAGCTCAGGGGCGCCCAACTTATTGAAGGTCAAGATTCTGGTTAAAATGTTCAAGCATCCAGTCAATCTCTTCAGAATTAGTCTGGCTATCCGTTGAGCTATCCAGCGAGGCGTTCCGAGAACCACAACTCCGGCAAATCGCGACAGAAGTTAAAATCCCTAAATTTTAGGAGATGAGAAATTTGTCTTTTCCAGGCAAAAGCGCGCCTCTAGCTTGAGGGCGCCCATCTTGAAGCAGGGGTAAATCTCGACAGTTTCGATGCCGGATGCAGTCAATTTGTTCACAACCAGTCTGCTTATCCGACGAGATATCAAGCGAAGTCATCCGACTCTCAGAGTTCAGGCGGCAGTCGTCCAAAGATCAGCTTAAAATGGAGTTTTCACGTTTCTGAGCTTCTCCGTTTATGCCCAGTGCAAGTACAGGCCAGGGGCGCTGGCTTAAAGGACCCTCAAATGGCATTATTTGCAGACAGAATCTTCATAACATCAGTAGTATTCTAGCCTGGCTCCGCAACGCATCATTCAGCTTGTCGATCCGACGTTCCTGGTGGTTGTGGCGGAGATTCTACCAAGCACGTAATTTTTAGGGGCGGACCATCAAATGATTTTCAGTGTATTTCCACAGTTCAAGGGCGCCTAGCCTTTAGGCCTGTCAGATGAGCCTGTTCACGTTCGAAGTCTTCACGACTATTGAGCGTAATCAATTTATCTTTCCAACGAGCATAGCCGTCAGCCTTCAGCATTTGGCAGTCGCTCGTGCGTGCGAGGTCTTTGGTGTCATACTACAAAGTGAGGATGTCCAGAAAATGGCTAAGTCTGGTAGCGGTAAACATAAATAAAATACGCACTGGAGTTTTTTGAGGTCTTAGAAGCAGTTTTCTTGCCTCAATACCTCCAGGGACTTCTCTTGAGGGCCCTTCTGGCTGTCCGTTAAAACAGATATTGCCTGAATCGGGTCATCCAAGCTCCAGTTATCAGCGGTCAAAGTAGGGTACTCGGATGGAAGTTTGATTTTCGTCAAAATAACACCAGTGCAACCTAGAGCCAGGGGCGCTTTTGTTTTTGAGGCCCTTAACACAGCTTTCAGGTGTCATAGATACAGCCATTGGATGCAGAATGTCTCCAGTCATGCAGTGAGCTTCGTCTCGTATCAGCAGGGTTCACCGTTTGCCGGCAGCAGCTGTCTGAAGTGTCAGACGGCAGTTTAGGAAAATGGCCAAGTCTGGAACCCGTAAAGCAATTTAATCAGGTGCGCCTAATTTTTCAAGGGGTTAAATGATGGATTTTGCAGTTGTGTCTCCCAGCAGACATTTCTTCCTTGTTCAGTAGGCTTTCCGATGAATTCTTCAGAACAGTCTCAGCATCACCCGGTCATCCGGAAATCAGTGTCGAAGTTGGCCAGTCGTGACAGTGCTGTCAGCTATTAAATAGGGAGTTAGTAAAAAATGAAGTATCTTGAGCAAATGGACGCCTATGTGCTTAAGAGATGACTTTTCGGAATCAGTAAAGTCAAACGATCAATCTCATAGCTTCAACCAGTTTGTCAATTGAAGTTCAAAATATGCTTGTTCAGAAATGGCGATTTTCTATTTTTAGCGCCATTGCATGATAATAAGTATTTTATTATTATTTTCAAATTTGAACTTCTAGTCAGTGGCAGTCGAACTGAAAGGCAACCAATCAGAGGATTTCTATTCTGGTTAGGGTTTATGAATTCTTGCAGTCACAATTCAGTGCGAATTCCTTCTTATTTATACAGGCGTCATCTTCATTATTATTCATAAAGCTTTCAAAGAGAAAATTCGATTTCATTAAGAGAAATTTAATCTTAAGTGAATTCGTGGTTTTCAATTTCAAGTTCATATATTCAAAGGAAAAATCGTAATTCCTCAAAGGCGCAAAATTCAAAGATAAATTCGTGATTTCTCATAATTTCAAAGGCGCACTTTCAAAGCAATTCGCAATTTCTTGATTCTCAAAGGCGTATTTCCTTGATTCTTAGGCGTATTCAATTATCAAACAAATCAAAAGGCGATTCCTCAAATTCAAATCAAATTATAAAATTCGTATTTTCTTCAAGGAAATTCGAATTTCTTCATATTTAAAAAGGCGCAAATTTCAAGAGGAGAAATTCGTGGTTTTCAATTCCAAGGCGAATTCTTCCAGTTTAGAGGCAAAATCTTCATCAATTCACAGAGGCGATTTTTCCTAACATATCTTTTTGCAGATCAAAGTTCACAATTGTCAGCAATTCAAAGAAATCTTGGGCGATTTTCACAGAAGAAGGCTTCAAAAAACGTCTTTTTCATCCTTTCAATCACAGATTTCTCACAAAATACAAATTGCATGTTCCTGAAATTGGCGAATTTGGCAAGTCTCAGTATCTGGATCATTTCCATATAATTTCCTTGAGTTAAATTTGTGCGTTTGATTTTTCACGAATTTTTAGCTTCAGAACACTCGTTCTCAAATTGCTAATTTTCTCAAGTAAAAATCTTTGTACAATCGAGTAGAAGTTGAATTTTCGCAAATCTGACGTTCTGGGTTGTCTTAGAATTCTTTTCTGGACAAAACCCATATCTCGTATTTTTCGTTGAAAATAATTCTTCGAAAGGCTATTTTTAGATTCCAGAAATCTTGTCAGAATATAGTCAAGTTCACAGTCAACAGGCAAGTTTTTCAGAATGCAGTTCACTTAGCTCGAATACAGGACCAAAACCGTCCTTACCCATGATTTCCACAGGTTGGTTGAGACAGGTCTTCACAAAGTATTGCCAGAGGCAGTACTAGACCCAGTTAAAATCAGAAGTTCAATCATTCAGAATATTGAGCAGTCTGGTTTACTAGAGGCCGCTTCCATACCTATCTCCGTTCACTGTGTTGAGTTTGTGATGACTTGCATTAAGCATTACAATCCTACTACTCGTGAGATAGCGTCAGTTGACGGACGGGTCATTTGCAGTCTCAAGCCTTTGGACATCGAAAGGAGTTTTGGCATTCCTCAGCACCAGAACAGTTTGGTGATTTCTATGGAGCAGTGTGAGCGGGCATTTTGTTGATCTTGATAATGGACAAGTGTGAAGATGGCGAGAGAAAAGATGGTTAAAACAAGCGAAGAACAAATTGCCAAACAATGTGGGTCGTGGTGAGTACAAGGATGAGTATGCGATTCTAATCACACTCTTGAATCGTGTCTCGGGTCAAGCACATGCGAATGTTTTCC
>VDFB02160048.1:0-13657 GCA_007258455.2 Sequoia sempervirens
GGTCCCACTCTGATAGGGAGAGATAACACCTTGCGAAGAGCGTTCCTCGTCATCATATGCTTTGATCACTATGCTTTTTGTTGGGTCTACGCATGCATCAGAGAATCCAAGAGCCTTAACCAATTTGAGAGAGCATATATTCAACCTGCTCCGCCATCTATTAAAACCTGCCGAACTTTGTGCTTGTGGACAAAAACTTCTATGTGTAATGCGTCATTGTGGTTGGTTTTAGATGATGAGTAATCCTGATCCGAGAAGGTGACATGGTGCGGTGTGGTGAGATACCCCACCATAGTTTCAAACTGATTGACATCGATGTCCTTTGGGACCGACGACTCTAAGAGAGTTTTATCCAGGATTTCTTTGTGTGCGGGAGAAATGCGAAGCAGCTCAAGGATAGATATTTGCGCAGGAGTCTTTCCTAGTTGGTCAATGAGATTGAACTGACTTTTCGGTTTTCCCGGTTGTGGGGTTGAGACAGGTTTTGGTTGTTTAGCTGATGGAGCTGGTTGTGATTGCTTAGCAGATGGGCCTCCTATAATAATCTTGGCTTGTCTAGGGGGAGGCGGATTGGGTATAGTGACCTTGCCACTTCGCGTAGTAGCATTGCACTGTGGTGCTCTCTTGATCGTGATGGTGTGGATGTATTCCTCGTCTGTTCTAACATTATTTATTATTGGTCCCCCAGAGTAATCGTACTTGGCTCGGGTGAAGTTAGCTGAAGTGGAAGCATTATGGGGACCATGATCCTGCAGTGGATTCTTGTGTATAGTATGATCCGAGTTGGAATTGAATTGCGATCCACCTACTTCGATAGTGTGATTGTCAATAAGGTCTTGAATTACGTTTTTCAGTTGTCTACAGTTGGAGGTTGTATGCCCTTTGACCCGATGGTATTCGCAAACTGCGTTGTCATCCCACCATGCTGGTTTGAATTGTCCGGGGTCATAGGGTTTTATTTCCGGAAGTGTGATGACCCCGTGTTGAATGCATTTCTTGAGGACGTCTGCAATGGGTTCACCTAAATTGGTGTATGTGCGACCCCTAGGGAATTGTCTTGGTTGGCGATATTGTCCTTGACGGTTTTGACCATTTTGATTGTTCGAAGGAGTATTGGGGGGAGGTGTCGATGTCGTTGTTGGTCTATTTTGTTGTTGTATCCCTTTCAGAGCCAATACGGGACTTGCAGTCTTGGCGTCTACAACGCCATCGTTTGTGACATGTTTATTCTTGACCCAATATTTTTTTTTGTCAGCGGGTGTGTTGGTGTTTGTATTTTTGGAGCCATATTTCAGTTCTCCCTTTGCGATAAGGGCTTTCTCAATTTGGACCCCCTTTTCCACTAATTCTGTGAAGGTTGTGCAACAATGTATTTGCAATGCGAATTTGAGGGGCCCTAGAAGTGTTTGTACAAACATGTCGACCTTTTCCCTTTCAGGAATGTCAATGTGGCATCGACTAGCGAGGCTTCTCCATTTTTGGAAGAACGGGATAAATGTCTCACCCGACTCTTCTTGTGTGAGATTGCACAAGCTAGTGATAGAGGTGTCCATGTCAATATTGTATGCGTAATTTTTTAGGAACCTCCTTTTGAGCTCATCCCATGATTGGATATCTTTTTGTGTTGAAAACCATTCAAGGGCTTGACCCGCCAAACTTTTGGAAAAGAGTCTCATCAGGTATGTGGGTTCGTAGGCGATATCCATACAGTTAGTTGCGAATTCGCGAAGATGTTCAATGGGATTTGTTTTGCCTTTGTATTTAGTGAAATTGGGTGACACATATCCTGGCGGAAATGCAGGCATACGTAAGTTTGTGTCGAATGGGTATACGTCCAAGTCATATGATATTTCGGATTTTCCACCCGTAATGAGCATGTTTTGCATTTGCTTCGCCATATCCCGCACTGTTGCTTTGAGTTCATCTATGGTGGGGTCATTGACATGTCCATACGTTGGATTGCCTGGTACACCAGGTGTTCTTGCGTGAGTATAGGTGTATTGTGGCGGTATGGGTTGTTGTGGTACGTATGATGTGTGTTGTTGGTATTGAAAGTTGTGACTAGGTGCATGTTGATGAGTGTGAACGTTAGATGAGTATGTTGGAATATGTCCCCCAGCTATGCGTGTCATTATTTGGGGGATGTTGTGACCAGGAATGTTATGATGTACTAACGATGTCATGGGTTGAGTCAGTTGGCCACTTTGTGTGAATTGCTGATTTTGCACAAAGGGCACATTGGCAGTTGTACCTTGGGAGGTAGTGACGTTTGACTGTGTTGTCGTGTTAACGTTTTGTTGTTGTCCTTGTATGAAGATACGTCCTGTGGGTCCTCCCAAAGGATGTTGTGAACTGCTACTGAATGCGTTTGTTGAGGTTGTGTTCATGGTAGTAGATGTAGTTGTCAAGGGGGAGTTGTGATGACTTGAGGATGCCCCTGTGGTGTTTGCTGTTGGGATAACAGGAGGATTGGAATGATTTGCCGATGATGTCACGGAACCAAGAGAGGTTGTATTTAATTGGGGTAGTGTTGTGGATGTTGTGGATGACTGTGATCCCCCAATAGATGTAGCGTTTATTATATTGGAGATGTTTGGGATGTTGGATGTGGTATGCAATGTCGTTGTGCCAAAAGGGATGTTGCTTGTAGTATTTAGAACTTGACCACTGTGTGAGATGTTGTGAACATTGTTGGCATTAGGATCATGTAATGTGTTAATGTCAAATCCTGGTGGTAACCTAGCTCCTTCACTCAAGAGCATAGCTACGAATCTGTCCCTATCGTGACGTGCTATTGTTTCAGCCAACTGGTAGGCCTCTGGGTCTTGTGTCAATGCTTCTATATGTTCTTGAAGGAGTTGACCATTTTCATCTCTTTGCATGTAACGCTCGAATGAGTTGTTAGGTAAGGATTGTGTTGTCACTAGAGGTTGATTGTCTAGATTGGTAAAGGGATCATTCGCGGTCCAGTTTGAGTCATGTGGAGGACTGTTGGGATCTGGCATGAAGTTTTCCATTTGTCTTTTTTGCTTTTGAAGTCTGGTTTTGACCATAAATGAGCTTGCTCAAAGGGGATGTCCACTAAATGCAAGTATGACACTAGGTGAAGTCTAAGGTTCAAATTGACGACTAAAATGACCACTATTTTTTTTTTTGTTTTTGAATTTTTGTGAGTAAGTTATGCAATGTGGATGCAATGTAAAATGAGGCTATCTAAGCACTTCGGAGCTTGAACTTTGTTTTCGACGTGGACTGCTAGAGGACTTTTGTTGTTAATGACAAGGTGACAAGATGACTAATGAGTCTTCCTAACTAGACTTTTGAGTTGGAAGAAATCTCACCAAAGAGGACAATGACTAAAAGGATGTTTGATGACTTGGTCCAAAAGGGTCTAATTTCGAAAACAATGATTTTGCTAAGGGGTGCTTGAGATTTGCCTACTCCTAAGTATGCAAGATATGAGCCTAGGGGCAATGTAATGTTGAATGTATGATACTAAATGGGGTGAGGTATGAAACCTAAGGTGATCAATGCAAGCTAAGGGACAAGACTTTGAGCAATTTCAAATTGGTTTTCTGGCAGAATACTTTTGATGACGGAGTTTGACAAATGGTTGACAGTTTGGAGGTCTCTGGTTTTGACTGTGCAGTTTAAAAATTTTGACAGGCAGATGCGTCTCAGTTTAGCAATTGCGTCGCAGTTAAGCAATTGCGGTTCAGTTTTTCACTTGCGGGTTTTTGACTGTCAGATGCGACTTTGTTTAACAGATGCGGCTTTCAGGTCAACAGATGCGTCGCGACGCCTACAGATGCGTCGTTTCAGACTTCAGATGCGGTTTTTCAGGCAGTTGCGTTTCAGAATGTCAATTGCAGTTCGACTGATATGACAGTTTTGTTTCAAAGTGATTTTCATTGTATGTTGATGGGAGTGTTTGATCTGTTTGATGACTGTTTTGTTTGGACTGTGACAAAACCAGAATGCACTTGACAAACACAGCGTTTTAAGGGATAACCAAACACACATGAGATAAGCACAATCCTAGAAAGGCCACTAGGCCTTGGGTTTGTATACTTGATATAGCCCACCAGTTATACCCCGGATTGGTGGTGAACACCTTTCCTTCTCGAGAGCGGATAGCTTAGAATTTGGTGGCATTGGCTCCCCTCCACGGCTCATTAGCGTCATTCGAGCACACCAAATTCGGATTCATTGGGTAGTGACATCCCAAGAATTGCTATCTCTACTCAAGGGGATCAGTAGTGAGTAATCTTCGGGCATGATACTGTACCCTGCACTATATCAAGCAACGGCCAATAGAACGGTTGGACACTAAGACAAGAGGTGTTTAATTTGGGCATTCCGTTCGTGGGGCGTGATCCATGCGGCGAGAGTCCCCTTTCGGATCCATCTCGTCGGAACCACGCTCGTGATTCTTGGGCTTTCCCCAAGAACCCACTTTTCTATACCGGCTGGAAGTCCCTCGGTGTCAGGGTGCTACCGGTCTGAGTCGTCCTGGGGTGAGTACTTTTTCCCACCAGAACAGGCCCAAGTTCTAGAGTCGGTAACCATTTCTCTTACACCCAGGATCACACGAATGCGTAAGGGGAGAGGATACTTCGATATACCGAATCGTGAAGGGTAAATTAACAAAAAAGAATGGGTCTGGTTTTCTGATCACAAGGTTTTCACCAAGTGAGAGCATACTCACCTACCACTCCACAAGCACACTCAAGCATGAAAGACATGATTCTTTTTAAAAGCCCCAAATTAAAAGTTTGCTAATCTAGAAATAAACAAGCACACTGTTTGTTATCTCCTTCTTTGACATGCGAATCTGCAAACATTGAGTTAGTAGTCTTGTATGTGATGGTCTTGGACACACGAAAAAGGATCGCCACACGCTACAAGAAATTATTAGTAACACAAAATGTCTAATCTGGTTAACATGCAGGAATAGCTAACACAGAAAAAGACAGAAAACAGAGAACCAGAAAACAGAAAAAAAAACTAAAATTCGGCAATTAAAACCTAAAAACTGACAGAAAAATTTACCATACAAATGCGGCTCGGTATTACCAGACACATGCGGCTCGGTTTGTCAATTGCGTCGTTCGGTTCTGCGAATGCGGCTCGAAATGTTAGATGCGGCTCTGGAATTCTCAGTTGCGGTCTGTCAGGACAGTTGCGTCGTTTCTGTGAGCAGATGCGTTGCGACGTTTGCGGCGATGCGTACCAGTATTCTGCAAAACAACAGAAGACAACAAAAAACTCTACCCAAAACAGAAAGCCACTACGGGAAATGATTAGTGACAGAAAACCTAATATTGTTCAATATGCAGGAAAAAGACAGAAAATAGAAAAACCTAAGATTGGACAACCCGAAATGCAAAAATAAAACCGCAAACTTGAAAGAAAACAAAAAATGATATACCAAACGGATGCGGCGCGAGTTTCGAATGCAGCTTTCGGGGTATCAGATGCGGCTCAGGACTAACGGATGCGTCGTTCTGTGCGTCAGTTGCGTTGTGACAGTGCGATTGCGGCTCTAAAGTTGTCGTATGCGTCGCGACGCATATGATGCGTCACACTGTTTTTAAAAATGTTGCGGCGATCCGTACCTGTACCTGCAAAACAACAGAAAACAACAAAAACAAAAAAAAATGTACGAAAAGCCGAAATAACAACGTCGGGTTCACCAAATGTAATCAAGGGAAAATCCTAAATTTATTATTAAGTGGGTTAGCACAATAACAATCAAAATTCCTATGAAAATAACAAAGTACAATGGAAGTGAGGTGAAGACAAAAGGGATAGTGTTACCCTATGTCTCCACCTTCCATGATTAACCTCTGTTACACCTCCTAGCTTGCAGATAAATAACAATGCCCTCAGATTTATGAGCAACTATGACTAAAGACTAAGCCCTATGCAAGTGTTGAAGGATTTGCAGAAAATAAAAATAACCCTACAATGAGCTAAAATGACTATGACTGTTAATGACTATGACCTAAGTTGACAGCAAGTTGACATAGACTAAGAGTGCAAGAAGTCAAAATGAGCTAAAGACTGAGAGAGAGAGCCAAATGAGGTCAAAATTGCCCTTTTATAAAAATTGCAATTTTGAATGTGTGGCCAGGATGAAAAGATGACAGGAACCCTAAGATCAATGCTTAAGATTGAATATTGCTGTGTGCATTAGGGTTAGGTCAAAATTAGGGCAACAGGTAAGAATGAAGGGTGGAGATTGAATTATGAAATAATTCAATCAACGGTCGAAAATAAATGAGAAGTCAAAGTCAAGAATTAGAATTGGAAGATAAAGGCACTTGGACAAGAGGTTGTGGAGAAATTAAATATGGAATTTATTTACTCAGGACAACTAGTAATTAAATAATAAAGATATTATTTAATTATGGAGGGAATGTGAATATGAAATTATTTTTGAAATTAGAAAATAATGATTTTAATTCAAAATTCAAGAGGCCTTTAAATTAAATAAATCAAGTTTATTTAAATTTTAATGGGAAGAAAACTAATGAATAATTAAATAATTAAATAAATTATTTAATTATAGTGGAAAATGGACAGAATTAAATAAATAAGAATTTATTTAATTTTAGAAGAAGGGGACTTAATTAGTGACGTAATTAAATAAATAAAATTTATTTAATTAATCAAAAAGACATAAATGTTAAAGGGAAATTAAATAAATTATGAAATTTATTTAATCAAAGGAAGACTTTAGATAATTAGTGATGTATTAAATAAATAAATAATATTTATTGATTTAATAATCAAGGAGGAACAAATGACATGAATTAATTAAATAATTATGAATTATTTAATCAATAGTCGAATGTGGACCAAGGACATAATTAAATAGCTTAATTATGCTAGGACGAAAGTGGTAAAAATGAAGCTTGCAGGCCTAGGTCATTTTTAGGTGTCTACAACCACCATCTCCAGTCACTTGATCTATTGCCTCATCTATATGGTATAGTTCCCCATCCAAGTGAAGGTATTCAGAAATTTTCTTGGAGTTGCAGTAGGTACACTATCTTGGAGATCATTGCTATGCAAGTTGACTGTGATCTTTTGAGATCAATTGATCATTGTGATTTTCATCACATTCTTTGGATTAATTTTTGGGAGTTATATGAGATTTAGATACTCCACCATTCCCCGATGATCATGACTCAGAATGCCATTCTTCATATCAAGTACCCCATTATGATATTGTTGTGCAGGAAGTTGATTGCCTTGATCTTTCCGAAGAGGTTGACAAGGTTCCTTTTAGTGCTTCTTCTTCATCAGATACAGTTGGTATCCCTTCACATTCGGTGATTCCTTGTCCAGATTCATTGATTGAGGCTTCCACCATCATCATTCATCAAGACACATTCTGTTTTCTATACTTGACATCACAGGATGGCTTCATTTCAGGTATCACTGATTTGGCTACTTTTACAGGTATGGAGGACATTCTTGAGGGGATATCACTCCTCTATTCAGAAAACACTTTGGAGAGATCTCTTGAGTCTCCTCATTCCTTTGTCTCGACCTTGATTCGAAATCCAAAGACTATCTTGGAGGCACTTGGTTTCTTTTTAGAGATTTCATATCCAAGACTTCTTCCCTGTCATTCCATTTAGGACTTGAGGTTTCTTCAACATCTACCATTGGATTTGCTTCAGACTTCATTTAGTGGTTTTGAGGACACTTCATTCAGGGGGGCTATCAAGTCTCCACCATATCCATCACATCTTTGTCTTTGGATATTGGTCAACATCAGTTTCTACATCGTTTTGGTTTGTTACACTCTTCATTGATTGTGGCATCTACATCTTTAGGCAAGGAGATGTTTGAGCAGAGTTTAGAGACATCATCAAAATCCACATTCATCTTTCCTTCCTTCAATTCCTATCCAGAATGGGAAGCATCTCTTCACTTGCAGTTGGTTTTGTTTCTTCCGAAAGGGAGACAAATTGTTTGTTGACACTGGATCATGTTTTTTCTTCAAACACTTACCATCTTTATAGGTGATCACATCTTCTAGCGGGGCTACATAGTCTCTCTCTTTCCCTCCTATGGGGGGGCCTTTGATTGCATTGTATCCATGTGACAGACGGTGTCCTTGGGGGCTATTTGGGAGTCTTCCATCCTTCCCATACTATCTCACATCTTTTTGCATTTTCATCTCCTTTTTGGAGAGGGGTTTTCTTCCCACTGGGTTTTCCCCTTTTCTCCAATTGTGAGATATTTTCTGCATCTTCATGTACATGGGTACCTAACATGGCCTCGTAGCTAGGACCCATCATCATCATTATCATCTTTGCATAATCATTGCATGTTCCTCCCTAAGTTGAACTTATGGGGGGGTGTTAGTGTAGTTAATTAATTATTACACTAGCATAAGTTAACTTAGCTCATATTAATTAAGTCCTAGGTTGCATTATTAGTTAAATCATTTAATAAATAGGGAAATATTCCCTTCCTTGTTTGGTGGGATAAGATTCCTTCTAGAACTTATCTCAACATTTAATAATCATCTAGATAGGGTTCACATGTTGTCACATGTTGTTAGATCATGACACATGGAAACATCTCATGCATCTTAGGTTTTCCTTCTTTCCTATATAATCAGGCAAGTTGTTCATTTGTAATCAATCAATCATATCATATCAATATAGAATCTTTAATCAGCATTCCATAGTTGCAACACTTCTCTTTGTGGTTGATTATCTTTCATGGCTAAAGTCCTTTATTGAAGATTTTGGAGCTTTAGGGGCTATGCATCCATAATCTCAACAAAAAACATCTTGGACAAATGTTTAGTTGCATCAGGTCAAGAAGTGAGCAAAAAAAATTTGAAAATTTTCTTCTTCAAAAAAAGTATAGGTAAAGAAACTCAGATCAAGTAAATATTCTTAAATTCAGATGAGGCCAACTCCCATGCAAATATTTTGGGTTAACTCTAGCTAAAGGAGTGCGTACTAGAAAAATTTGGGATTCCTTGTTGGATAAGGTAAACAATAAGTAGGCTTCTTGGAACTATAGATGGCTCTCCTAGGTTGGACGATTCACCATGCTTAAATCAGAAATTTGATGTAAGAAGGTGGTTGAAACACACTACTCAACACAAAATAACCTGATTCAAACAAGGAAATCTACCCTTGAATACACAAACACCCAGTTGTCCCTTAAGACATCACTAGAGGCTTTTAGCCTTCAAAAATTAATAAATAGAGATATCTTTTTGAGAAGACCATACAAAGGCCTGAAAAACATCATTTAGTCTTCCCATAGAACCCAAACAACAATCCCAAAAGATTTTAAGTGACTTCTTTACAACAATGTAGAGATTCAATACAACACCCCTGTTTTAAGCTATTAGATTAGCCCTCTTTTACAAAGGAGGTCCCTCCTAAAATATTCACTTTCACCAAAACTCTATTAACAGTCACTAATTGTGTGACAAAACAACAATTTCCACCATTAGTTCTCAAGTTTAAGACTTCTAAGGCGTTGATCAAGAAAACCCTCCATTTCCTTGCAAAGGCCTAAGGTTTATTGAAACTCACATAACATAGGCTTCTTAGACCAAATATATGCATTCAACACCTTTCAAATTCCCTACAAAAACTCACAAAACCATCACAAGACCAAATCTATCAATATTTTGTCAAAGCCTTACTTTGGTTCCTCATTTTCATAAGAAAAATGCACTGCCTAGCCCTAGGGCATCATCCCAAATAGAACAACTTGAATCCTCTACAATATAGACCATGTGGATACCTAGTTTACAATGTGTTGGACCCATTCCATGAGATATAGTGGGCATAGACAGTGGAATGGGTCAATTTAGCATTTTAGATGACTCTCAACCTTAAATTTTGTGTAACAAGGTAGTAACAGAGGTTTACAAAGAACTCTCACAAAAAAAAATATTAAACCCTTAAACTTAGATAAAATGAAAGCCACTACATGTTATTATGATATATAATGAATTTTAGATCATTAGCACACCATACAAGATTGTACAGTTCTTGGAAGGATAAGAAAATAATACAAATTGCAAAAAATAGCGTTGAATTTATTGGAATTATCTCAATACAGACTTCAACAACAGAACCTTGACCCTTGAAGATGATTTTATAACCATTACATTCAATTTACAACTTCCCCAAGATTCATAACTAACTTTTAAAATACAAACCCTTTATATTTCCCAAAAAGTTGGAATTTTACCATTTTTTTTGTCTTGACAACATTGTATTTTTTTAGCAACTTAACACCTATAACCCAAAACTTACCCAATTACATATTAAATGGTCCTTTTAGACCTTATTTAGCATAATAGACTCAAAATACCCCAATCTAACCTAGACACACCTATTGGCCAACTGATAACATCTTCAAATGAACAAATTTGCACTTAAGGGTTTAGGTGCTCCTACACCATACACCCCCACAGGAAAAAACTCATGCCACATGAGTTGCATCTAATACCAATTTCTCCAAGCTTCATACCTATTCATATAGTCTACAAACAATTTCCACTGGTTCAAATTATGAGATCTCATAAACTGTCCTGCAACTTTAACTTTCTTAACTTTGTTTGCATATGTATTTTCCTTCATCTTTGTCATCTGACTTGATATTTGTCGTCCATATTTCCTTTGACCAAAACCTAATTTATTTTCTTCATCTACACCTACAAACAAACACTTTTTAGAAACTACTTGCACTAACTTCTTTGTTTCAACTTCTTCCTTGCATTTGTCGTTATCTTCTTGTACACTCCGTCCTTGCATCCCTGACATTAGACTTTTTGTTTTGTCAGCCTTTTGTACCATCCTACTATCAGTTTTATAATTCATTGTCCCTGCAGAGCCTTCACACTTAGCAACATTATTTCCAACTAATGGACATACAATGGACCTTACCATGACATTTGTATCCCAATTCATTGTCATCTTACCTTGCAGACCTAATTCAATCTTCTTACTTGCTACCATTGCTTTCTCATACTTTGTACTGATTACATCATTAAATTTTTTGTCTCCCTTCACAACATCAACAAACTCTTTCTTCCCACACATGATTATTTTTTCCTTACCTTTCTCATCTTCAACCAATGGAATTAGAATAAACTTGCAACCATCCTTCACTATTGTGTATGTGTTCTCTCTTCCATCATACAAGGAACGCTTGTCATACTGCCAAGGTCTACCTAGGAGTAGGTGAAAACAATCCATAGGAAGAATACCACAAACTACACTATCTTTATAGCCTCCAATCTGGAAATCTACCACAAATTTTTCATTAACCCACAAAGACTACCCATCACTCATCCATGACACTTTATAAGGTAATTCATGAGGAACTTTTTGCAAATTAAACTTACTAACCATACCACTAGACACCATATTCTCTGTAGAAATAGAATCAGTGACAACTCTACATACCTTATTCATGCACTTACATGTGGTCTTGAAGAGGCTCTTTCTTTGTAATGGTTCCACCTCCTTGGATTCCTTCAATACAATCTTCCTCATCATCAACATTTCCCATGTTTTTACAACAACTTTTAAACTTTTAGGATGATTACTCTCACATTCCTCTTCTTGAATGATTTATTCCCTCCTATCAATCCTCTTTTCACCACTTGATGAACTACCAACCCTTTCAATAAATTTCCAAGATGGATGACCATATTCATTACAAGTATAACATCTTCCTGCAAAATCATTAGAGTTTCTACTGACACTAAACCTTCATCTACCTCTAAAACCTCCTCTTGTATCAACACCTTGCTTCTTACCTCTATTTTCTCCTTCTTGTTCTTTCACTAGCTACTTTGGTGTAGGGATTGTTCCTCTCTCTCTCTCATGCTAGTTCATCTTCCTCTCATTTATTTCTCTCAAGCCTTCTTTTAAGCTTTTCCTCTACCCTAATAGCTAATTGAGAACATTCTTCCATAGACTTTTGGTTAGCAACAACAAGTTCATCTTGAAAAATCTAAGACCATATAGATATCTAGCCACTTTCTCAGCCTCATCCTCATCCCTTCTTGACCTTATGCTTAATTTTCAAAATTCATCAATGTAGGCTTTAACATCTAGTTCTTTTTGTTTCAAACCTTGGAAATTTTTATACAATTGAACTTCATAATCCTTTGGAAGAAACTTACCTTTTAGTTTTTGCATGTTCTTGTCCCATGAAGTAATCCTTGATTTTCCTTATTTTCTCCTCTCTTCTTGTTCATAGTCCCACTATAGAAGAGCATGACCTTTGAGTTTTGTTTTTGCCACCTTCACCATCTGCTCATCTGAAATGTCTTCACTTTCAAAGCAATTATCCAAAGTAGCAATCCAATCAAACAACTCATCTTCATTTAAATTACCACCATACATAGGGAGATAAAATTTTACCTTCATTGAATCACCTTTCACTTCTTTGAGCATCTTTACCATCCTCTTATCTTTAGGGTCTAGTTCTTCATCAACATCTTCATATTCTTCATCATCTTCCTCTGTTTCACTTTCTTCATTCTCATCTCTTCTTTTCTTTGTCTCCAAGGAAACAACCCTTGCCAATATAGTATTATGTGACTCCAGAAGCTTAGCATGATTCTCCTTCAAATCCTACAACTATCTAGCAGCACCAACACCCTTTAGAGGCATCTCCACCAATTTGTCTTTTCACCTTCCAATCACCTTTCTTCAAACCTACAAAAACCAATAAAATCACCAACAAGAGACCTTGTCCCTATGATTTGATACCACCTGATGTAAGCAAGGTGGTTGACACACACTACTCAACACAAAAAAACCTGATTGAAACAAGAAAATATGCCCTTGAACACACAAACACCCAATTGTCCCTTCAAACACCACTAGAGGCTTCTAGCCTTCAAAAATCAACAAATGGAGATATATTTTTGAGAAGGCCATACAAAGGCCTGAAAAACATCAATTTAGTCTTCCCATAGAACCCAAACAACAATCCCAAAATATTTCAAGTGATTTCTTTGCAATAATGTAGAGATTCAATACAACACCCCTATTTTGGGCTACTAGATTAGCCCTCTTTTACAAAGGAGGTCCCTCCTAAACTCTTCAATTTCACCAAAAATCTATTGAAAGTCACTAATTGTGTGGAAAAACACCAATTTCCACCATTAGTTATCAAGTTTAATACTTCTAAGGCATTGATCCAGAAAACCCTCCATTTCCTTGCAAAGGCCTAAGGTTTATTGAAACTCACATAACCTGGGCTTCTCAGACAAAATCTATACATCCAACACCTTTCAAATTCCTTGCACAAACTCAGAAAACCATCACAAGACCAATTCTATCAATATTTTTTCAAAGCCTTACTTTGGTTCCATATTTTCATAAGAAAAATGCTTTGCCCAGCCCTAGGGCATCACCCCAAATAGAACAAATTGAATCCTTTGCAATATAGATAATGTGAAAACCTATTTTACAATGTGTTGGACCCATTCCATGAGATACAATGGGCACAGATAGTGGAATGGGTCAATTTAGCATTTTAGATGACTAAATTCAACCTTTAATTTTGTGTAACAAGGTAGTAATAGAGGCTTACAAAGAAATCTCACAAAATTCAATGTTAAACCCTTAAAATTAGA
>VDFB02160049.1:0-38857 GCA_007258455.2 Sequoia sempervirens
TGAGACATAAGACAACATAAGATTATGACAAGTGTCTTAATATTATGATGAGACATAAAGAGATAATTATCCTTGTGTACTCTAAGTAAACTTAATTAACAAGTGTGAATAGAACCTAGGAGGTGAACTAGTTGGGTAATATCCCTGTTCACAACATTATTTCCCCTTAAGTGCAGCTTAGGGAGAATGAAAAACATGCAAATATGCAAGGATGGGTCCTGACTACGAGGCAATGTTAGGTACCCATGTTCAAATGAATATCTCACAAATGGAGAAGAGGGGAAGACCTAGTGGGAAAAAACTCTTCCCCAAAAGAGAAAATATAAAATGCTATCAAAAGTATGAAAATGACAAAACCCTATGTGAGGAAAAAGGCCCCCCTCATAAGAGAGAAGAAGAGAGACCATGCCACCCCCTTCAATACAAAGTCTCCTATGTCAATGGGCGATGCTCAAAACTAGATGTAGAAGATGGTTCGTGATTGTCGAAAACTGTTCCTCTCTTGAGGAAGAAACAAAACCAAAGGTGTATCTAGGATGTCTTCGCATTCTTGAAAGGAATACGAAGGAAGAAAACTAGAAATGTATGAAGTCTCTAAACACTGCTCATGTGACTCCACGTCGATGCCAAAATCTGCCACAAACAAGTCAAGTGTTCTAGGCTACATTGATGAAGATGACAATCTAGAATCTAGTAGATTTGAATGTAGAACAAGATCCAAAGACGAAAATGACTCCTCTGTTTACTGCTCTATTCGATAAAATGAATACTTGAAATAATAAACATAATTGATAATGCATACCAAATAGAGGAATAAAAGTATATCTTTATTCGCACATAAATTTATTATAGAAGAAGACCAAAGATGGTTAGCCAAGGATCAAAGTCGATCCGACTAGATCATACTCCTTTCCTTGACGATGCACAATCTATTTAAAAGACTCGACGGTTGTCAAGAGGAACACAACCCTTGACCAACCGATGCTTATAACTACCCAAAGCCAACAAACAATTAATACATAGTTGGATAACCCATATCATTGAAAAATAATAATAGGCATTGTACACTAACTACATCATCCCCCTCAAAAGAAAAAGTCATCTTCTAGATGATAAGGAAAACAAGTAACAATCAAGTAACATTAGGGAAGATTGTCCAATCTAATGACGATGTTGTAGATGAAGACTTGTAGGTAGACTTGGGAGTATAACTTGCAAACTCGGACTTGGAGAGTATTTGGAAAATCAAATGAGTGTAGTAGGGGTCTCGGGGCAACGTCATCAATGGGGTCAAGGGGCAGAGCCCATGCTGTCAAGCCCAAAGTAAGACCTTCAAAACCACACAGGCCTTCATGGCGCACATCATTTTCATGATTTTAGAAGCAAAAAATAATGTTGACAAAGCCAAAAAACAGAGATTTTGGAGTGTTTAACCAACGCATGCCAATATGTGAATAATGCTTTGGACCAACCAACCAAGGGACCTCATCTGATTGCACACTAAAAGCTAAGAGTGTTGCAACCAACTGATCACTGAGCCCATATAATATTGCAGCAAAGATGTATTTTGTTTGTGCCTGACTATGCACAAGACTGGAAGCACTGAGAATGGACTTTGGCTGAGAATACGTTATATTGCTCCCAAGAATAGACCATATGGCTCCTAAGAATAAACTCTTGCTGAGAATGGACTGTACTACTCCTGAGAATAGACTGTTGCTAAGAATGGCATGTATTGCTCCCAATAATAGATTCTTCTTAACGATGGATTGTACTACAGGAACTAAATTGATTAGGTCGTATGGTAAGTACATGTTTGAGGGTCGTACGACCCAACAAAGAAGATTGTACAATGGAGAGATATATTACAACGGATGGTGTTGTTGATTGTATGGTGAAAGATACACTTGGTTGTATGATGAGAGTTGGAATAGATTGAATGATAGAAAAAGGTGCAACCGAGCATATAGTCGGAAGGACAACAAACTGTATGTTGGAATTTGATTTAGGCAATATGATGGAAAATTTGCATATGAAATAGGGTGTGTGGTAGTATTAAAGGCAATAGGCTATTCAATAAGCAAATTTCCAAGCCATACAATAAAAAGATTAATACCAAGTTGTACAATTGAAGAACTCTTAACTAGTGGCCGAACAATATAAAAAGCTGAGCTATAAGGCTGTATAATCCAATGTGGAGGTTGTACAATGGAATTTGTAGGTCGTACAATGCAACTTGCAGGCCATATAATAAAATTTGTGTACTTTATTTTGTTGAGCCCACCTTATCTTTCTTTTTTTGTCCTATTCATAAAGTAATTTTTCTTTTTCTGTAATTTTTCTGTGAAGTTGATTTGACTTGATGACACGTATCTGTACGCTCCAAATTAAATATTTTATTAGTAGTACTTTCAGACATATTGTCATTAGTTTTGCTTTTTTTGTAAATTTGGATGCCTCTGTTGGAAACTTGGAATTGTCGTCATTTGCAGACCGTGGACTACGTTCGACACATGTAAACTATCCTTTGAACATGATTGTAATTCCAAAATTTGTTTGTCATTCAGTTCCATCGAACCTTGAGTCTTCCTCCATTCTTTTCCGAAGTTTGAATCCAAGGAAGCTGCTTCCTCATTGATTGCTTGATTCTTTAAACTGATTATATATTTCTGACCCTTGTTCTCAATAGAGATTGTATTCTTTTTCCAGTTGTGATCGGTTTTGGCTATTACTAGCCAACCCCTACCCAACAATGCATTGTACATTTCTTTTGAAATGAATTGACCACAAAGTTCAACATAAATGTTTGGGTTCCAATAATTACTTTTTATCCCATTAAAACTCCAAGTACCATGTAATGACCCTGGGATTCAGACCAAACGATTTTTCCGATTATTCCTTATTGAATTGACACAAATTGTCATTCAATATCATTAACATTAATTGTATTTTCAGAATTATTAATGAAGTAAAATTAAACAATGAAGACTGATTCAAATGATGATTTGAATATAGATATAATAGCTCTCTGTAATTAAGTCTTAAAATTCATGCTTTGAATATGTAAGAGGGTATTCCTCTTTTAGATTGCTGTTTCTGAATATAGACTTATGTACATGCAATAAATAAGGGCTGCTGTATCTGAATATTCATTTGTGTTCAATGCATCCATTTAGTGGTCGATCATTAGCTCTTAGAGAGCACTTTAGATCTGCATACTGAGAAATGTATATAACTGCATAATATTCCATATAATAATTCTCCTCTTTAATAATTGTCGTCGTCTTCTTCACAGATGATATACGGCTTGATATAACCTGAAGACCATGATTCAACAATTGGACAAATGCGATGTCAATGACTATCTTTTGTAGCTGATAGACCCTCGACATTGCCTGAATAATAATATAATAAATAAAAGCCAATTTAACATTATCATCAATGATTCTATGTGTTTGAGATTCAGATGGCTCCCAAGAAGATATTGATGTCTTTGAATGATGTATGCTCCATCGAATATAGGAATGCCTATAGTAATAAATTTGCATCAACTGCGATAAGTGTGAGAGAATCGACTAACCCAAAATCTAATCATATATGTGTGCATTGCCTTTGGTAAATACAACTTCCAATTGGTAAAGACCATCGTTCCTCACCATATTCGGCCCGTGCCAACTACTCTTCAGTAGCTTGAACTATTTCTCTTATTAATTTTGAATTGGCAGGTAATAATGGAGCAGTCTCCACATTACCATATATATTGCTTCGATGAGTCTCGATAACCACACAAGGCGTGGTGTCTTTTAATCCAACGCAACTTAGACTCCCATGATAATATCCATTTTATGCCATTTTATGCGTGGTCGCATCTATCAATCTATAATCAATAAGGTGTATTAAAAAATCAGGACATTACATACCATAACACCTTGTTGATTTGCATCCACCAAATGAAAATTTGGGGGCCAAATTGTTGACTTGCCCAAACTTCTCCAAGCATCTTCCATAAGTACATTCACACTAGACCCACCATCAACAATTGTATTGGTGACATTCCTTCTAAGGATCTCCATATTCACCACCATTGGTTTCTTTGCCATGTTAGCTGTTAGTAACATTAGATCGATCGCTTGGTTGCTTGAAAATCTAGGTTCAGTAATTGGATTTTCATTCTTGCCAAATTCCAAATGGGTTGTAGCATGTAGCGCATCAATGTTCCCCAATACAATAGCATTTCAAAGTTCAGGAAGACTTTGTAATATATCCACTACTTTAATTGGTATGATAGTTTGAAGTACTTACTTGCAATATTTGAACTTAATGGTAATTGATGTGTTACCATACTTGCGTTTGCATTTGAGTGGCATTGTTTGTTAGCCATAGCATTCTCCAATTCGACCCTTGCTTCACAAAGCCTTTCTTTTTCTGTATGTGGGTTCGAGTACATAGCCTTTTTGCTTGGGCACGAGTAATGGTCAATACTTCATTATGCCTTATATCAATCATGTTGACATTGGCCTTTTGCTTCAGACATCTAATGTCTTCATGTTCTCAAAGTCCACACCATTTGCACAATAGTTGCAATTTGTCTTGCTTGTTCTGACAGTCTCTCGCAAAGTGTCCCCATTCATTACATTGTTGACATTATATGATTGCACATCCTTTACTATATTTGGCTTTGACCTCCTTTTTGATTTTGATATCTTCTTGGCAATGCGTTCTATGCTTTTGACAAAGTGGACTGCTCTCCCTGCGTAAAGAGTACTTGTGTACTCTTGGTCTTCAAATTGTATGGGCACTCCTTTATTGAATGACCCATAACTTGGCAAATCTCACAAAACTTCTAGGATAGTTACTTTTTGTGTGCCCCTCAGTTTTGCACTTAGTACACCATAGTTTGTTAGTTTCTTTCTTTGCCTTCAATTCTTTTATCATTCAGAGCATAGCCCTTTGGAGTGCTTGTATCGTTCTTGATTCATTGTCACTGTTGTCTTTTGAACTTCCTTCTTCCTCTATTATTCTTTTACTGCACAAGGACATTTTATCTTCACTTTCTATGTCCATTGCCTGATTGTAGGCTTCTAAATAGGAAAAGGGTGGCATTACCTTCATCTTTTTTCTTAATAATGGAAGTAGACTTTAGATGAATCATCTTTTCTTGAGACCATCGGCCAATTCTTTTTCTTACTTTACAAGCAATTCTTTAAGTCTATGATTATAAGCTCATACATTTTCATGCTTGCCTCGTTTTGTATTGTAAATTTATGCTACTATTTCATTATCATCACAAAGCAATTTAAACTCTTCTTTGAAGGCCTTCTTTAATCTCTCCCATGTATTTCGGGTGGTTTGTCAATTTTTGTATACCAATCAATCACTACACCTCACAAGGTGGCTGGAAAAGATTGTAATCAAATTTCTCTATCATATTGCCCATTTGTTGTCCATATTGTTTCACAAGTCTTATAGTGCCTAACAAGATCATGTGATCCATTGCTTATAAACTTGGGCAACTTTTACTTTTCTCCACTAGGGCTTGCCATGGTTTTTTTGTGATGCAGACCTAACACTTGGAACCTAATTGCTAAGGAGTTTTGATTTGGACGTTCTGGTGCTTCTCTCGCATTCCTGGACACATGGGAATCCTTAACTCATCTTACCTCAGCATTCCACACACTTGTCTTGCCTTTAGATTTTATTTTATACACCCTTGGCTTGGCTTCCTCTCCTTTGATTGACAACCTTTCGATGTCGCAAAGGTTACTCTTGTATGCTTTTGTGAAGGAATTTGACTCTGTCTTTGAACTTCCCTTGCCTAGAGAAGGTTGTCTTGAATTTTCAACTTGATCTTCGAGATCAATCCACACTTTGTTTGGCAAGGGTAAATGTCTTGCTATCTCCTACCACTCCTTACTCGTACGGTTTCTTGTGGTGGGGTTGTTTTTTATTTTCTTGAATGATTTCGGCCTGCACTCCAGCTTCGACATACGCTTTGGCTCTGACTTCATTCTCCGGAAGGGCTACAACATACAAGAGATGGACTCTACTCTAGGAAAGAGGTCAATGTGGAAGTCCACATCTTGCTCTAGTGGCATACTAGGAATGACACTAGGGGAGACATGTAATGTCCCCAATTTTGAGTCAGCATTGTATGTAAATAATTAATTTAATGTTAAGTAGGAGTATTTTTCCACGCTTGATTAGGTGTTTTATGGTTAAAGCCTTGCGATCTGGGATGGGTGACCGGGATGGACCCGATGCTTCACATCGTGAGCATCACCTAGATGCAATGAGTGCTAAGTGGACCATTGATATCATGAGATGGGTTCTTGTTGAACCACTACTCATGAAACATGGGTCAATGAGTTTGACTCGAAACTTCACGGTTGAATCGATAGCAATATCATAATTTAATGTTGTCAAAAAAGGCTAAATTAAGAAGACAACTTAAATTAATTATTTAAATGGAGCAAAAGTAACCCAAGTTAGAAAAGTTAAATAATTAAATAAAGTTACTTTTGAATTTCAAAATAAGAAATGAATTAAATTTAAAAGATGGAGAAAAGACGAGAAGTCAGGAAGACAAGGAGTTACAGGTTGAGAGGAATAAAAGATTGTGGGAGCATTGTTTCAGCAGGCTGGATTTTGGATTTTGGAATAGGTTCTTGTTGGTGAACGTAGTTCACAACCTTTTTGAGGTCGGGAGCCCTCTGAAAGAAGATTGGCTTCGATAGTGAAAGATCTGGCCTAGCTGATAGCTGGAGAAGACAGTCAGTTTTCTCGCTTGGTTTAAGCAATTGTTTGATTGATGAAATTTTTGTTAAGTCTTTTAAGACAAATTTTCAGAGATTCCATATTGAATAAATTGTTCCATTTCTTTCAGTGTTGGAAGCTTGTGTAGAAAAACTTGTGGGGGTTTATGATATTCAGTCATATTTTAATTCATTGGAAACAGATTGGTGTCGGGCCAGGCAATCGGGAGTTTGTTAGAATACTTAATACCGTTTTTTAGTAAACATATAACAAAGCTTGAAGGTCTCGTTGATTGTTTGGAATAGCCATCGCCTCAGTTTATGGAATTGGAAATTTTAGTTTCAGCCATATTTCTCAGAAACATCGAACTCAGTTTGGAGTTTGTGCTAATTGGAATAGTTTCTGTTTGGCGTAGGAGTTCCTGCACAATTGTCAAGTTTTGATACTCCAAAAACTTCTGCGGTCTCTTTTAATATGGCCATTGCTTCATCATGAAGTCGTGATTATTCAGGTGTGAGAATGCAAATCAATGTATTGATGTAAATATTATTAAATCAAGAGTGATGTAAATTCAGAGTTGTTTGAAACCCTATTTTGCCGTATATTTAAAAGAATGAAAATCTCATTTGTATGGTGGCAATATAAGTTTGTTATCTGGGTTGTGAGAGGCAAAGTAAGTTTGTTTGTAACGGCTTGTTGGACTACGATATTTGACTAAATCCCGTCATCAGAATATCAAGATTGGCAGGCAAATAGAATGCACTTCTGGATTGAGAGCCGTCTGTTGCACTTTGTTACATATGAGCTACTGTAAGGGAGAAACTGCGTAATGGGAAGGCATCGTGGTATCTTTATGGTAAGTCTTTAATTCATATGCCAAGTTGGAGGATTACATGGTCCTTGTAGTGAAATCATGGGAGCTATGATATTATCGAGAGTTATTTGTCTTGAATGAACTTGCAAAACAAATTATTGTATTCATTCCTTTGATGTTAGAATTATTATAGTTCTATGGTGCTGAAATTGATTGTGGAATTTGAGTCATGAGTTTGTGGAATTTGAAGATTTATAGGCGGAAAATTATTATATTATATTATGAGTTGGGAGTTTGGAGATTTATTAGAATTATTATATTATCGAAGCTCGGGTATTATTTCCAGGCGCAATTCAATGAGAAGTTATTGCTATAGTCGACTATAGAAGGGACGTCTATGTTCCGGTACCATAGAAAGTATTGAACAAAATTGACACAACAAATTATATAAGTGACGGGAGTTCTAGAAGTTATCGTGACAAAAAAAAAGAACTGTTGGAGACGAGTCAGATCAGTCAATAATATTCATGCTAATGGAGGGCGATGAAATTAAAGAGGTGTAACAAAAATCTCATAGGCAGACCATTCTCATCGAGCATTGAAAACCAAATAATGTATGGGATGGCTATTGGGCTAGAAGGAGCGACGGGAGTCTCTAAGACAGTCGTGGCTTTAAGAGACGGGTTCAAGAAGTTACAGGAATGATTACATTAATATTGTTGTAGGCTGCACATGAGACAAGCGAGATAAGGAGTCGATGTGGCATGCGTCTTGATGAGTAGATTGGACAGAGGAATGAAGTCGTCATTATATTAGGAAAGCTATTGGGCATATTATAAGAGAGATGTGTGTTCTTCCAATGGGAAACAACGAGTCATTCTAGCATTTTTGGAGTAATTGCAAGTCAAACATTATATTTATTTATGTGGGCTGTGTTAGAATGAAGATTAGTAGGGGAGCTGGATATGTTTAGGTCAGAATATTATGTTATTAATTTCTGTATGATTTGTGTATCTCTTGAGTTAAGACTTGAACATTTAAAATATATATATATATATATATATATCAAGGTCACCCCAAGTTTCCGGGACGGGGACGGCGGGGGATGGCGTGGCGAGTCCCCAAGTTTCCGATTTTTGAGGTCAAATTTAGGGACGGCAGGGGACGGCTATATAAAAATATAGGGAAAATTTAAAAAATATAGGGAAATTTTAAATATTCAATAGATAACATGGATAAGGCATGCATAATATACATTATAGAACATTAACATATAACATTTGTGTTCAAGTTGATATGGTTTATTGGGTATGCATTGATCTTAATGAATAAGTTAGAAGTTATTCAATGGAAAGCCTGATTTTGAACTAAGAAAATAGATACTCTAATGATAATTTTTTTGTTTATCGATAACTGGAACAAGGGAGTGCAACCTTCTGAGAATGATAGTGAGTTGCATTAGGCAAATAATCTGCACAATTATCATGTTATTGTTTTGCATGATCAAATGTCCTAGGGCCTGCTATGTATCATCTTCACAATAGAGTCAGACCTATGAGACTTATTTATGAGGCATAGTAGCATCGAGAACAAGCACTGAGTGTTGGGTTATTCAGTGGAATTCATCTAGGCACCTCAGTGCATAAACCAATATTGAGTAATTGTATCAGTTACACTTATCCAAAGTTTCAAGACAACAAGCAATGGCACCAATTTATTTCATGGGTGGACATAATTAAGTTCACACTCCCTTGCTATGAAAATGTGTTTTTTTTGTTTTGTTTTGACCATGCTTTGACGTGGGGGACGGTTGACCATCTTGGGGACGGCTAGGGGACTTCTAGGATGGCTAACTGTCCCGAGGATGGCCAGGGGACTCCTAGAAGTCCCTTGGCCGTCCCCATCCCTCGTTCCTTGGCCGTCCCCCAGTCCCCTGGCCGTCCTTGAGACTGGTTAGCTGTCCCCCATATGGTCAACGGCGTCCCCCCATTTCGGGGACGTTTCCTAAAAATTTTGCAAAAAAGGGGACGGTCCCTTGCTGTCCCCCAATACTCGGGACACCCTGGGGATAGGGACAGGGCATTTTTGGGAGGGGGGGGAGGGGGACGCGTCCCTGGGTTTCCCTGATATATATATATTTCCTATATTGTTAGTCATTGGATTATATGATGTTCTGCACATGAACTTGTGAAAATTATTACTATCAATGATGTTAGAGACAATTATCAAATCAGTGATTCAAACCAATTAAAGTACAAACAACAATTGGGTAAACTATTTGACAAAATGTCTGATTAGAGGAATTGGCAAAATTGAAAAAAATTGTAGACCAAATTAGGGCAGGTTATTACAAGACACCATCAAACTCCCTCAAAATTTGGTGATTGTTGAGAGAGACCTCATGACACTCACTCTCAAATAGATCGCTCAAGGTGTAGCAAACATTTCACATCTCTTCCACATACTTTGTTTTAGTTGCATGGTGGAAATCATATGAAGAGATGAAATGAATGTTGTTTGGCTAGTAAGTAGAAATGAAAGCCTTTTCGTATTAAAGGGCATGGCATTCAAAGGGGGATTTAGATCTTATTCATGTAGATCTATGTGAGTTGTCTTGGAAATAATTAACAATTTGTGATATGAGGTATTTTTTGTTGTAGGTTTATGATTTCTCAAGAAAAATGTGGATATAATTTTTTACAAAAGATTTGATTGCTTCTAGAACCTTTGTGAAGGTCAAAGCATTGGTTGAAAATTACAATTGTGGGTAGATAAAAATCTTGAGGTCTAATAATGGGGTTGAGTTCACTTCAAATAGTTTTAGGACTATTGTGAGAAGGAAGGCATCCAAAGGTAGTTAACAACCCCATACATCCCTTAATAGAATGGAGATGGTTGAAAGTAGAAACAAAACTATTGTGGAGATGGCTTAGTGCATGATGCATAGAAGAGGTACGTTGTACAAATATTGGGAAGTAATTGACATGATGACATATCTTCTAAATAGAGGTTCATGTAAAGCCTTGCAAGATGTTACACCTAATGAATCTTGGTCCAAGATCAAATAAAAGGTAACACATTTTCTTGTTTTTGGTTCATCAACATATTTTTTGATTCTGAATAGCAAAAGGAGTAAACTAGATTCTAAGAGTTTCAAATATTTCTTTTCTTAGTCAACAATCTTAGACTTATAGACTCATCGATATTCCACTAACAAGGTCATATTTGGGATGTCGATATAAAAGAAACATAACCTTTCTTTGATTGCAACCCTGACCATTAGATTGTTACTAATTGGTTTGGAACTAGTATTGTGATTTCTCTACAAGATGAACGCTCTATTTCTTCTTGTATTCCATCTTTGTTACTAGTGGGTCAACCTTTGATTGATGTTTCTCTTGCACCATTGATATATTAGAGATGAATACTTTAGCTGACTTCAATTGTAGGTGTGGTTGTTTCACTATCTTGGGTCACATGGCAATGGAGAACTAAGTGGTATTAATCTACTCTTTGGGATGTGAGGGAGGAAAAACTTCTTCAATCACATGCAAGACCATGGTAAATAGGGAACTAATAGATGAACACATTCATTTTTCTTTCTCTTATGATGTTTTCAAGGTGCTTGAACCACAATGGTATGCAACAATGAATGGTAAACTTGAATGGGAGGCTTCCATGTCGATTGAAAATGATGCCTCGATGGAAAATCATACTTAAGAGTTGGTTGAGCTTTAGGAAAAAGGAACATAGGATGCATATGAGTATATAAGATCAAATGTAAATAGACTTGAGGAGGCTTTTGCTACTAGAAAATGGTGGTCACATTTTAGTTGATTTTCTCCATTGTAGCCTAGTTTGGCTGGAAGGTGTATTAGATGGCCATGAAGAGAGCCTTCTTGAATGAGTATTTGGACAACGAGGTCTACACGGTGCAAGTTGAAGGATTTTTAGTTACTTGCTAGTGATCATATGGTTAGTTGGCTTCTTAAGTCTCTCTATGGGCTTAAGTAGGTTCTAGGACCTTGGAATATAAAAATTGGTGAATATCTTTGAGATTCTAGATTTATACGAAGTCCTTTTGATATGTATCTCAATGTCAAAAGTGATGGTGATGACTTTGTGATTCGTGTTGTCTATGTTGATGATCTTACCATCACAGGTAGCAGGGCCATTGAATTGTATTGCATGAAATCTAATCTAAGTTCTGCTTTGATATGATTGATCTATTCTTCCTATAGTATTGCTTGGTTGTAGAGCTTCGACAACATGACTATTTCTTTTTATTGGCTTAGATCAAATTGCTATGAATTGTTTGGAATGATTTCCTATGGTTGATTGTGCTACTACACCTATGGAGGCCTACTTGAATTTGTTAGTCTATAATGATTCATCATTGCTCAATAAGTCATTCTGTATATAATTGGTGGGTTGTTTGATATATGTTACATCCACATGATTGGATCTTTGTTTTTCTATTAGTTATCTCTCTTACCCAACTGAAGCTTGTTCATTGGTAGACAAAAAATGAGTGTTGCAATATGTATAATGTACTCTTGAATATGGAATTTTCTACTAGAGGACATAAGATTTCAAGTTCACAATATATATAGACTTTGATTGGGCTGGTTCAATTGATACTTGAAGATCAACCATTGGCTATATATTTTCCTTGGGCTCAAGAATTGTTTCTTGGCAGAGTATG
Organism: Sequoia sempervirens; assembly: GCA_007258455.2. NCBI lineage: Eukaryota > Viridiplantae > Streptophyta > Pinopsida > Cupressales > Cupressaceae > Sequoia > Sequoia sempervirens. Next base: position 12,273 of record VDFB02160049.1, read on the forward strand.
CTTCAACCATTGGTAGCTTTAGCTTCCATTGAAGCAAAGTACAAAGTAATTGTCAGTGCCAATTGTGAAGCAATATGGTAATGCTGAGCTTTGAGCGATGTGGAACTTCCTTAGAGTATACAGCTACCACTTTTCTATGACAATCATGGAGGTTTTTAGTTAGTGAAGAACCTAGTTTGTCAAGCTCACACCAAGCATATTGGGCTTCATTATCATTATATTTGGCAATGTTTTTCTCCACCATTGCATTTCTTAGGGATTGTCTGCTGATCTAATGACTAAACCTCTTTGTCAAAGTTATGAGAAAAATTGGGAGTTGTCTCTATTTAGTCATTAAGGGGGGTTTTCAATATAACATAATGTTAGACTACACTTTGTACACGGGCATTTATTGTTACAACCACCTTGTAACTTTTGTATTCAATAATAAATACAAGCATACTCATTAATTGTGTGCTATCCAATTCTCTCAAACTATGTGCATTCATTCTTCCAACATCGACCATTTTTAAGGGCATTGTCAAGGGTGTGGTAATAGGATGTGGAAATAAAGTTCTAGACATTTGTTATTTCTTTGTTAAATGGTTATGAAAAGAGGTGCATAGCTCACATGGGTCCGTATGAGGAGTAGAGGAATTGATGCTCCTTTGTAATGAGGTGGGTTGTGGATTTAGTGGGCTCTCGTTTGATGTGGAGTAACTCACAGATGCCTATGCAGAATAATTTGTTCATGAAAAAAATTCTCACAAACTCTAAAAAAAGCTGATTGAATGAATGAATGGATTCCTTAGGAAGGCTATAGTACCAATGAAGAGCAATCCCTCAAGGTTCTTTGGGACAGTTTTGGTCAGGTTGACATCTCAAGAGTCGGCTCCCTCATGGTCGTAGCAAGAAGCTGTTTTTTCGGAAAATTCAGCAAAAATCTCTTGATTTATCCAGAAAACTTCTTCCCCCTAAAAAATCTCTTTCCAATGGTGCAAGAATTATTTGACACAAAAAACCTGGCAAGGAAAACAAAGCCTGTGAAGTTGATTACTTTTTCCCTAATTCTGTGTTGAAATCTTTTGCTGGAAATCTGATTCACAGGGTCATATGTGCTGGCCATATCTCTCTTGATATTGTTCATAATTTTTATTGTGACCAATTTTACTTTTCACAAAACTCTTGAAAAACTTATATGATCTTGGCTCTGCTGAAGCAATAATTCTACGAACATTGGTCAAACTAAGGTTGATCACTGGATGATGGCATAACATGTTCTGAGATATGTAATGAGTGCAATTGATTGCACTGAATTTGGTATGGCACTGGTGGGGAAAACATCCACACATGGTAGAAAGTCAACAAAAAGATATGCTTTCATTTAGGAACATTTCTTGCTTTGGTGGGTCAGCAAAAAATTAAACTATTGATTTTTCTTCCTCTAAAGCAGAGAGTAAATCTGTTGTTCTTCCAGATTTGAAGCAATTTGGTTAAGAGGTATATTTGCTGATTTGTAAGTGGCTCAAGAGAAAGAAACTATTCTTCATTGTGACAATCAAAGAATTTTTAAGATGGTAAAAAATCTTTTATTCTTAATTTCTTTACACAAAAGAATGGCGAAGTACACTTTCATTTCATTTGACTGCTCATTCAAAGAGGAGAAGGTGAGCTGCAATATTTTGCAACTCAAGCAAACAGCTGGCATCTTGACAAAACCTCTTGGACCCACTAGATTCATCAAGATCAAAGATAAGCTTGATGTATTTTGTTATGTGATTATCAAGGGAGGGTATTAGACTACATGTAATGAATGTTCTTGGATATGAGAGTTGTGAGATAGTTGACAGTCATCAACTTTCTGACAGTTACAGGAGTCTGTTAACGAAGACAATAAATGCAATGAAGATTTGAGCATGGTTTGAAGAAGTATTGCTTACTCTTCTCTCTCTATAGTCTGGTGTTACATTTTATTTTTCCCTTTATAGTTTATAATGATCATGTTAAGATAAAAAAATAAGTGACAGAAGAAAGATAGGATGATAACAGACATTCTGTACAAACTTTTTAATTGCAGGGTAAGAATAAAAAATCTTTAAATTCATAGGTATATTGGAAAAATCATGTCAATGATACTCAACTGTACCATGCATAGTGCATTACTATGCTTATCTTATCTTCGGTCAAGCGTATGAAGTTAAAACATTCAATAATTATGGAATATTTCCCTTATGTACTTTACACAAATAAGTTTGATTTCTAGACATAGCACTGAGATATCTTTGTGGTTTCAGATAATTGAGAGGGCTATAGAGCTTCAATTTCGCCAAGCAACAAGGCCTCTTAATGTAATTTGTTTTGGTTATGGACAGGTAACTAGCCTACACTAACCCTATTTATAGCAGGCTAGCATAATTTGTTTTAGCTGCCAAGAGTATTTCTGTTACAAATTTAATGCCAGTTTAGTAAAATTATTGATTTCTTGAGCTGAATGTTCTCTACAAATATGTTGGATTGGTATAAGTTATTTGTTAAAAAATATTTAAGGCATCTCAGTGAAAGTAGCATGGAGGAGTAATTTCATGTCACACTTTTTCTCTCAAAGTTTTGTTTTTAGGAGATTACTTGACAAGCATGTGGTCTGATGGTTTATAATTCAGCTTCAGCCAAATCATGCTGAAATGGCTTCCACATCTACACCTTATGGTTTAGAATCGACTAGTTCCAACTCTGCCATAAAGATTCTCAACTCTGAAGCTTGGGTAGTTCTTTTATCTAGGGTAAGAACTTGTAATGTTAAAGTTTAAAACTTAGATTCTTAAGTTACATGTTCTTACTTAAATCTGTTCCAAGTCATTATATTCTTTGTTTGAATTATGAATTTTATAAATGCATCTATAATCTTGTCATGAACTGTGATTGATCTACGTAAATTAATTTTAATTTCTCTGATCGATCTATATAAATTGATTTAAATAAGTAGCACCTCCCTGAGGCAATTTTATGTATCATCAGACCTTATGTTTATTATCCATGGGATATATTGTTCTAAGTTCCTTTGTGCATATTTGGCCATCATCATAAGAAATAATTAACTTAAAATGCAGGTGGGAGATATGTGCATGCTTCATTTGCTTTTGTATACATCAATATTTTATCGTCTTCCCAATAATTCCTATGTGCAAATTGTGGGAGTTCCGATCAGCAGCTTGGTTTCATCCTCTCAGTCTCATGAATTACCGCAAATTGGGCCTGTATGCCATGATGCCACTGAAACATGCAAGTGTTCTGGTAAGTTTAACTGTTTTTACCACTTATGGTCTTCCTATTATCTACTTGATCTGTTTATCTGCAAGGTGTAACTACCCAGTGTTCAAACCATTAATTGTAATCAAGGAATATCTGAATGCTATGCTGATATTTGGATATGCCACATTCAGTTGGTTCTAACTTCTCTCAATGGCTCATCCATTCTTATACTGCTAATTAGTTACTTATTAATGTGAATATACATGTTTTTACTATGCTATGATGGACAATGGAACATCTTTTTTTTCATTCTTATTTTTATGGACTTTTACAAGTAATATATGTATATGTATATGTATGTGTATATGTATATTTATAAGCATTTTAATTCACACTTTGTAGTATGACACAAAACGGAATAGATGTGCAATAGGACTGCTCTTTGAATTAGAAGGTGAAGCTCCCTATAAAACAAAATAGACGTTTTCTTTTCAAAATTAAAAAAATTAATAATATTTTAAGTTGGGCCCAATCACTTTATTTTCAAAAAGGAAAATTAAATATTATTATAGGTCTTACATAATGTTTAAAGAAGTGTTTTTAACACTTTGTTTAAAATGTAATTCAAAAAGTGCCTTTGAATGTAATTTAAAAGTATTTTAAAATACTTGGAGGGAAAAGTAAATTAAATAAAAAATAAAATAAAACAAAGAGCCCAAAGTAAGCATCTATAAAAGAGAGGTCATCCGATTTTGTCATTTCATTATTCCTTCTTTTTTGGAGTTTGAAGCATTCAAGGTTGAAAAACCTGTAAATGGTAAAAACTTACTTACATTAACATGAAAAAGATTACATTATATAGAAGTGCATAAAGCACTGTAGATATTAATTATCTACCTACCTATAGTTACTGTAGAAACAGTAACAGCCTAAAGCTAAAAAAGAAAACATTGACCATTAATAATACAAGAATATAATATATTCTAACACCCTCCCTTAATGGTCAATCCGTCAACAACACCAAGTTGCCCCCTAAATTTTACAAACTTATCCGAGCTCAGAGACTTGGTGAGAATATCTGCAGTCTGATCCGCTGTTGGAACATATTGCAGCTGAACTGATCCGTCTTCTACCAACTGGCGAATGTAGTGACAATGAAGCTCAACATGCTTGGTACGTTCATGGAAGACTGGAGTTTTGGCCAGTTTGAGCACCCCTTGATTATCAGTGTACAAGGGAGAAGGTCCTGCTTGTGACATGTGCATGTCAGTAAGCATCTTACGAAGCCAAACTGCCTCACATGCTGCTTTAACGGTTCTTCGATACTCGGCTTCAGTCGAGGAAAGAGCCACTGCCTGTTGCTTCTTGCTGGTCCATGTTACAGCACCTGTACCCAAACTAAATACATACCCAGAAGTAGATTTTCTGTCATCCACTGAACCTGCCCAATCTGAGTCTGTGTAACCAATCAGCTTTGGATCCTTGCATCTGCCATACAAAATGCCATAATCTGAAGTGCCCTTAACATATCTCAGCACTCGCTTCGCTGCAATCCAATGATCATCTTTTGGAGCTGTCATGAAGCGAGAAATGTAGCTCACTGCAAAACTGATGTCAGGTCTAGTGGAAGTGAGATAGATGAGACTGCCCACTAGTTGCCTGAAGGTCGTTTCATCGACTGGAGGTGAATCAGAGTTGGCTGACAACTTCAACCCCTTCTCCATAGGTGTGGAGGCAGGTTTGCAATCCTGCATCCGAAATTTGTCAAGCAGACTGCGAGCATACTTAGACTGAGAGATAAAAATACTATCAGTTGTCTGCCAAACCTCAATACCCAAACAGTAATGGAGAAGCCCCAAATCTGTCATGTCAAAAGTCTAACACAAATCCTGTTTGATTGCTGCAATCAAATGTGCTGAACTGCCAGTAATGATCAAATCGTCAACATAGACAACAAGAAAGACAATATCATCACCAGAGTGTTTGACATACAAATTACTGTCAGAAGGGCTGCGTTGAAAACCATGATCAACCAAGTACTGATCAATCTTGAAGTACCATGCACGGGGAGCCTGTTTCAGTCCATAGAGCGATTTCACTAGCCTACACACCTGATGTTCTTTGCTGGCAACCTTGAAACTAGGAGGCTGCGTCATGTAGACTTCTTCCTGCAAATCACCGTTGAGGAAGGCACTCTTGACGTCCATCTGATGAATTGTCCATCCAAATTGGGCTGCAATAGCGAGAAGAAGACGAATTGTGTTCATCTTGGTAGTAGGAGCGAATGTCTCCTCGTAATCAATGCCCTCCCGCTGTGTGAATCCCTGAGCAACCAATCTGGCCTTGTACTTATCCAAAGTACCATCGGCATGATACTTGACCTTGTAAACCCATTTGCAGCTAATAGGTTTCTTCCCAGGAGGAAGATCAGAAAGAACCCAAGTGTGATTCTTCAGAAGACTATGATATTCTGTCGCCATAGCCTTTTCCCACTCTGGAATTCCTTTGGCCTCTGAAAATGTTTGAGGCTCATAGATGCTGTGGATGTTGGCCATAAGAGCGAAGTTGACTGTGTGTAGCTGCTTGCTCTTGCTACGAGTTGATCGGCCCTCAATGAGTTCATCATCATGAAGATCGCCGATTGTCTTGGCCCACCACTTAGGCCGACGAGTAGAAGTACCAACATCTGGAATAGGAGTAACAACATCTCCTAGGATTTTTGGAACAAAGTCATCTGGATGTGAGTCCTGAGGAAAATCAGGTGGTGCTATATCATGATCAATAGACTCCTCATCTTCAGAGTCAGAATGCTCTAAAGCCCTCCCATCATGGGAATCAAGAGGAAGACGAACACCCTCATCAGGAACCTTCATAGGCTGATCCGCAGGACTGGTGGTAGGAACAAATGGACCAGTAGTCTCATCAATCACAACATCACGGCTGAATATGAGACGATCCGTCTCCACATCAACCAACCTGTAGGCTTTGTGATTGTCGCTGTAGCTAGTAAACATAAGTGTCTGGCTCTTGGAGTCCAACTTGGCACGTTTGGCGTCTGGAATCCATACATGAGCGGTAGAACCGAAGACTTTCAAATGGCCCACCTTAGGCTTGCGTCCTGACCAGGCTTCTTCTGGTGTCATCTTCTTAACGGCCTGTGTAGGTGACCGATTTAGGAGGTAGACTGCAGTGTAGACTACTTCAGCCCAGTATTTCTTAGGTACATTTCTGTACTCGAGCATAGAACGAGCCATTTCAGTAATGGTGCGATTCCTGCGTTCGACGACACCATTCTGCTGAGGGGTGTAGGGTGTGGTAAGTTGGCGCTTAATGCCGTGTGCAACACAAAAGGAAGAGAAGTCAGCTGAACAAAACTCCCCCCCATTATCTGACCTTAGAGTAGCAATGTGAGAGCCTGATTCCTTCTCAACTAAGGCTTTAAACTGTTGAAATGTGCTGAACACATCTGATTTATGTTTCAAAAAATACACCCACATTTTCCGACTGAAATCATCAACAAACAATAAAAAGTACTTGGACCCAGTAACAGAAGGAGTATTCATTGGCCCACATACATTAGCGTGAACCAATTGAAGTACCTTGGAGGCTCGCCAAGAATCACTATCTGAGAACGGTGTCCGATGCTGCTTGCCAGCTTGACAGGCTCCACAAACTCCATGATTTTTAGTTTGGATCTCAGGTAGACCAGCAACAAGACCCTCCCGAGATAACTGAGAGAGGTAGTGGACATTCAAGTGCCCATGACGCTGATGCCAAAGTTTGCTGATGGTTGTACTTCGGGTAGCCAGAGCGTGCTCTTGAGAATCACCAGAATCAGCAAGTGCAATGCAGGACCGTGATCCTCAAGTCCCATAGCAATTGTAGTACGAGTCTCCCGATCAACGATGCTGCAGGTGGACGAACTGAAAACAACATCTAACTGGGGAGAATGCCGCATGATCTGACTGACAGAGAGAAGGTTATGTTCTATGCCTAGAACATAGTAGACATCGAGAAAGAGTAAATTTCTTCCTCCTGAGTGAATCTGGATAGTGCCCTTACCAACAGCTGTACTCTTCGCCTCCAAGAAATGACCGAAATTTGAAGGGTTCAATTTAGTGAACCAATCTCGACGATGATAAGTAAAATGCGATGCTTGGTCGATATACGGACATAAGATATAGGATCTGCAGTTCGCTTGGCCATAAACGCGCCGAGAGACTCTCACCTTTCCAGTCTTCCTAAGCGACATGTGCTTTTGTTGAGATCCTCCATGCTTCTTTTGTTCATGAAGCCAACCGAGTGCTGACAATCAGCCTTAAGGTGACCGTATTTGTGGCAATAATTGCACTGAATGTTCTTCTTCTTGCTGCTTGAGAAGAACCAGAGCCTTTCATTTGTGAGGCGTAAAACTAATAACACCTCACGGGTGCGAGGTTTATGCGGACAGCTATGCACAACTGGCGTAATGAGTGCTCTCTCAAATTAGGAGGGGCTCCCTCGTTGTCTTGGAATGCGTGGAAAAGAAAAGTAATCTAAGTCCTATCTTTTTGTTCTCAGCTGGAAGAGGCACAAGGTTAAGAAAACCAAGAACGTTGCAGCTAAGGATTTTCTGGTTTCGCAGATCATTAACTACAACTAAGCTAACTTCTTTAAATCTATCCAGTTTCCTCAAGAAAACAGAGCATGAGGAAATGGAGCAGGGATGATTATCTGACGATAAGCCGGGTACGGACTCACAACGTGAAGGCAAGGTGGCACAACTATCTGCTTGTCTGAATAGGCTTATTGGAAACAACAATACACGATAAACTAAGTACAGATTCTCAGCTTGAAGGCAAGGTGGCACATCTATCGGCTCAATCTGAATAAGTTTATTATTCACACACATCATACGATAACCAAGAACAGATTCTCAACTTGAAGGCAAGGTGGCACATCTATCATCTCAATCTGAACGAGTTTATTGAACACATAACATGAAGGATAGCCAACTAGGATAATAAATTGCATTGGCGAGACACGCATACAATCTATGATCAACTAGCCACTATATCTAACTAAGGCAAGCATTCACCATCATAATTGCATGAAACCCTATGTGGCATAACAATTCATCACAATAGTAAATACTCATGAACAGATCTGAGCAGGCAATATTGAGGGCAAGGTAGGCACAACATATATTTCTCTCTCGTGCAAAAGTTCTTGAACAGATACAATAATAGCGATACTACAGGCAAGGTAGGGCACACATGTATGCTATCATGCAAAAGTTATGTACAAATGAGCAAAAGCTCTTATTTATAGACATCGAAAGGTGTAGGGAACCCTAAAATCACCTTGAGTCAACTCTGATCTTGCAATGCATGCAAGATTTTATTGCTAAGCCTAATAAAGTAAACTATACAGTTAATTGGAAAACTACCATCAGTTAACCAAAACATCTAATCTAAAAATGGACAATTGTGCAAGCATGCACGTCCTTATTGAAAGCGAGTTAACTGGAAGACTACCATCAGTTAACGAAAACCCTAAATGAAACTCCAAGTAAATAAAGCTAATCTCAGAATAGATATGCATGTGATGAAACAATGAGTTAACTTGAAAGGGTAACGCCAAGTTAACTCCTATGTATAAAGTCTATTATGAGAGGTAGGGCTGAAATCTCTTGATCTCGTCCGAGCAAAATCCTCAGCAGTTATTAGCTGCATGCATCTGAATGTCAGCGTGGCAATCTTTGCACACTCAACATTTCAACTTGTAACTTTGGTAGCTCGTAACTGAAGTGATGGCGACTATCTCCTCTGCAGCTTGATGCTTTTGACACTTTTGCATGACGAAACTGCGAGATTTGACTGCACACACTCTGTTTGTGAGAAATGCAAATGAACTTGCTGCACACGCAAAATTCCAACGGTATCAACCCTCTGAAAGCACTTGATACAAATCGGTCTCAACTTTTCTGATGAAATCGCGAATTAAGACCGATTTGGTCTTAAATTCAGTCTACGTGAACTGCACTCTGAAAAACTCGCCTGTTGACTATGAACACGGCTGTATTTTGACAAGATTTCTGGAAAGCTAAAAATACCCCGTTGAAGCTAAAAATAGCCTTTCGAAGAGTTATTTTTGGCAAAAAATCTGAGATATGGGTTTTGTCCAAAAAAAGATTTTAAGACAACCCAGAACGTCAGAAATGCGAAAATCTAATTTCTACTCGATCATGCAAAGACTTTTCAGTTGAGAAAATTAGAAACTCGAGAACGAATGTTCTGAAGTTAAAAATTCCTGAAAAATCAAACGCACAATTTTAATTCGAGGAAGTTACATAGAAACGATCCAGATATTTAGACTTGTCGAATTTGCCAATTTCAGGAACATGCGAATCGAAATCTGAGAACCAAGGAGGAAAAAGACGTTTTTTGTATGCTCTTCTTCAATGAAAATCGCCCTTGAATTCTTCAAATTGCTAATAAATGTGAACTTTTAACCTGCAAAAAAATATGTTAGATAAAATCGCCTTTGGAAATAGATGAGAAATCCGCCTTTGATCTAGAAAATCCCCTTTGCTTGAGAAAAACGAATTTGCCTTGAAGTTTGCGCCTTTGTTCTTGAAGAAATATGAACTTGCCTCTTGAGAAATTACGAATTTCTATTGAACTCTGAGAATTTGCCTTTGCAAACTAAAGAATTGAATTTGCTTTGAAAAATACGAATTTATCTTAAGATATGAATTTCCTCTTTAAGAAATACGAATTTCTCTTGAAGCTTGGTGAATAAAAAATGAAGGCGCCATGTTTAAATAAGAGAAAATTCGCACCAACTAGTGAACTGCAAGATTTAAAACCCTGACTGAAATAAAAATCTTCTGATTGGACCTCCTTCAATTGAACTGCCATTGACTTTGAAGTTTGACTAATAAAATATTCATTATGCAATTTGCAAAAGGCGCCAATTATAGAAATTCGCCATATGCAAAATAAATATTAAAAATTATTCAACTTCAGTTGACAAACCAGATGAAGCTTTAGGCTTCACCGCTAGACTTCACTGATTTTGAAAAGTCATCATTTGACCTCATAGGCGTCCATTTGCTCAAGATATTACACTTTTTATTAACTTCCTACTTTGTAGCTGAGTACAAAGTTACAACTGGCCATCTTTGACACTAATTTCTGAATGACTAGATGATGCTGAGATATTCATTGCGAAGCCTACTGAGCAAAGAAGAAATGTCTGCTGGGAGTCATCACTGCAAAATCCATCATTTAACACCTCAAAAAATTAGGCGCCCTTGATTAAATTCATTTACAGTGCAGACTTAAACCCATTTTCCCTAATGCCATACGGTACTTCAAGCGGTGTGACAATGAGCGGGTGAACCTGGCAGCGGTAGCAAGTTCAACTGCGTGACTGCAAGCATTCTGCATCAGCGGATATCGCGTCGCCGCGAAGTTAAAAAGCGCCTTGACGCTGAATTGCCTTGCTGGCGGCGTTTTGTGAAAGTTCGCTTTTCCTCCAATACCCACCGCTGTCCTCCAATACGAAGTGGAATGCCTCGATTACGACCTTTATCTATCTCAGTAAGTATTTGGAAGGACACCAAAGAGACACATCTCTGGGGTAGCCGAGCAAAGCGCTTCTAAGACCTCAAAATGCAAAGTCACGTATTTTTTATTTAAAAAATATCGCTCCATAGCAGCCTTTTCAGATGTCTTACACTTTCAACCTTAAATCAAAGACCTTGCGTCGTGTAAATCCGGAAGGCGATGGGCGGGCTTGTTGAATAGATAAAGTAATTCGCTCAAGTCTCGTAGAGACTTTGAGCGAAACGACCTCATCTGACGGGCCTAAGGCTAGAAGCACCACACAGAACATAGGGAAATACAATGAAAATTTTATGCCAGTCCGCCCGTGAAATTACGTGCTTGGTAGAATCTCTGCCACGATCTTTCAAAATGTCAGATTAACAGGCAACTTGGTGCAACGCGAAGCTGGACTAGAGTAGTACTGATGTCAAGAAGACCTCGTCAACAAACTGGACCATCTTAAGGGTCATTTTGACCAGCGCCCCTGAGCTATAGTTGCACTGGAAACGCAACGAAGAAGCTCAAAGATGTGAAATCTTCATTATAAGCTCATCTTCAAACGTCAGCTGCTGAAGCTCTAGGACTCGGATGACTGCATTTGATAGCTTGTTGGACGAGCAGACTAGTCGTGAAGAGATTGACTGCATTAGTCATCAAAAAAACCAAAATCCAAACCTCTTTTAAGAAGGGCGCCCTCAAGCTACAGGTGCGCTAAAAGCTGGAAAAGGACAAGCTTCTGCAATCTGGAACTTTAGAATCTTCAACTTCTGTCGCCAATTGCCGGAGTTACGGGTCTCGGAAAGCCTCGCAGGATAGCTCATCGGATAGGCAGACCAATTCTGAAGAGATTGACTGTAGTTATGAGCACTTATCACAGAATTTAGGCCTTCAAAAAGAAGGGCGCCCCTGGGCTACAGGTGCGCTTTCTTGCTTTTCTCTGAGAAATCTTCATAATTTAATCACTAAAAACTCCGTCTTGACCACTGAAATGATCATGCGAAAGCATAGTTGTTGTCGTGAAATGCTTCTTCATCGTGAAATGTTCCATTCTGAGCCTCCGATGTAGGTTCTGATCAATAGAACTGCCTTTGACTGATAAAATACTGATAAAACTCCATGCTTGATATTGCCCAAAAACTGTACTTGACATCATTTTAGCAAGATTTAGACTCTTTTAAACAAAATGCCTTGATGAAGCAAAAATTTTGGTTTTGGGTACAACAGGCTGAGAAGATTGAGCCTTCCCTTTGTTCTTAGCAGAAGATTTGGCAGAGAACGCTTGTTCTGTGGAGGTGGAATTGGTACTGCTTCCAAATTGCTGTCTCCAACGATCCTGTTGTAGAAGCTTGTTACACAAGTCTGGAAACTTCAAGTCAACATTTGTTGAAGTAATATTGAGCGTCTCAATGAAATGCTCGTAAGACTTTGGCAAACTTTTCAAAGTAATGACGACCATGTCCTCTTCATCTTTCGACCAATAGCTTCCAGCTGGTCGCGGATCTCCTTGATCTTTGTCAGATGCTCTTGAAGAGTGGTGTGCTTCTTGTCCATCATTATTGAAAAAAACATATTCTTAGACGCACAACTCTTATTTGACGTTTCATAGAGATCCTTGAGGAGTTGTCCATACCTCGGCGGTATTTTTCCTACTTGACGCCTTAAGCATTGGTCATCGATGTTGAAAGCTTGATAGGCATGGCGGCTTCCCGGTGCATTCCGCCCGGCTATCTGATCCTTTCCGGCTATAGTGGGTGGAGGTAATGTACCTGAACAACGCATCAAGACACCGATACTCGAAAATGGTCAGCATACGCTGCTTCCAGGTGTTGTAATTCTTCCCATTGAACTTCTGGCTGCTGTCGAGCATTATGTTCGTCAGAGATGCCATCACGTACCTCGCGGTCAAACTGGTGACAACAAGATAATGTAAAGAAAACAGAAATACAGAAACCCTAACACGGATTTTGAGGTTTTACTGAAAACCCAGAAAAGATAAATAAAAACCCAGAAGATTTAAGGAATACCCAGAAAATTTTGACAACACAAATTTTGAGGCACGGAAAACGAGGTACCCAGAAAAAATGGACGACGACCCAGTGGAGATCTCGGAAAACCCAGAATGAATCTGCGATCAGAAAAAAAATTCGACTTGAAACTGAGGGTCAAAACCCTAGTCGACTGTGCTGGAAACCCTAGCCGCCATTAATAGACAAGAAAATTGCAGAAAAAAAAAAAGAAACCCTAGCCACGAAGACCAATGCTCAGAAATGTTGCGACAAGTCGCGCCAGTAGGAAGAGAAGAAGGTCACAGCCAGAAACATCAAAAACGCGGGTCAAATATCAAATAAATTCGCGTCCAAAAACCTAGAAATCACGGCTTCAAATAACAGCATCAGAAAAAATGTGGGTTTGAATGCATTAGAAACACACGTCTTGAAGAAATTGCGATTTTCGGTGCCCAAAGACAGAAAAATTGCGGCTTAGAGGATGCAGTATCAGAAAAAACAAGCCACGAACCACGAAGCAGGAAAAACGCGTCTTGGGTTAGAAATTGCTGGTAAAAAAAAACGATTTGAGGCACACGAAAAAAACACGGCCCTAGCTCGCCCAGAAATTTCAAACAGACCCGCGATTTATCACGAATTACAGATTTAAAAATTCGCCCAAGAGATGCAAAAATGCGAAAAACAGAGAACTTCGAATTATGGCTTCTAGAAAGCCCACGAAATTACCCAGAAACCCTAACGGGAATTTTCAGAAACCCTAACACTGAAAAATTCGAATTATGACCTTTTTTTTTTCAAGTCCACGAATTTCTAGGGTTTTGTTTTCTAGGCTTTGATACCATGTAAATGGTAACAACTTACTTACATTAACATGAAAAAGATTACATTATATAGAAGTGCATAAAGCACTGTAGATATTAATTATCTACCTACCTATAGTTACTGTAGAAACAGTAACAGCCTAAAGCTAAAAAAGAAAACATTGACCATTAATAATACAAGAATATAATATATTCTAACAAAACCAAGGTGTTGGAGATCCGGAGAATGAAAACCCTCTTGGTTTTCTATATTTGGATTTACAAATGAAAACCTTGTCATGTCCTCTTTTTTGAACTAGAGCCTTGGAGAAGATCTCTAGCCTATCGTCATTCCTTATAAGCTATGAAAAATAGCAAGGGAAATACTTTGTAAGTTAGGTCTGGTAATTTTATATTTAAGGAGCAACTTATTATAATAATCCTTTATTTTGTTAAAAGTGTTTTTAAACACTTAATTATAAAAGAAGCATTTTTAAATACTTTGAAGGGAAATTATTCATCATGGGTCTGATTTGGAAAGGTTTAAAAGGAGGGTGCCTAGCTTCATTTGGGATCTAGCATTCACTTGAGCATTTCAATCACTTTCAAATTGAGCATTGCTTTCATTTTATTCATCCAAGGATGAAAACCCTTGGGCTGTTTTTAGAAAATTTTGAGGATGAAAATCCTCTAGGATTTTCATTTTTGGAGGTGAGGATGAACATTGTCATTATCCATCATTGGCAATTCTACATGGGAGTTGCTTGGTGTGCTGATTTGTAGATTTTGTGCATATTTTCAGGTTTTAGTGAAAAAATATTTTTAAGAAAATCATAGATAGTTGTTGTTGGAGTTGATTTTGATCATTCACCTTGAGCACCACACTTGGGGAGGTCATCACAATTATTTATTTGTGAATTTTTTGGGTTTGTTGCTGTTTGGGGTCATTTTATGCATGATTTGAGGCTGCCATACCATTCCTAGAGGGGTGAATTTTCTTTTGACAAGTTTTGAGGGGCAAATCACTTGTGCGGAGTGGAAATCGGCTTGTGGACACTTGTTTTGATAGTCTAGGGCAACATTTTTACATCATTCTAGGGTGGATCTGCATTGGAGAAGCATTTAAAGGTTGAGGCAACACTTTATACACCCATTTCTAGCCGCTAACATCATTTTCCAGCCCCGACACAATCATTTCTAGACACCTATCAGGCTATACAACAGCTTTACAGGTTCATATTGGCTGCAATAATTCAGACATGGGTATTATTTGTTTAATTTTGCATGTTGTATGAAGATTTGACAATTTGGTATATTCAGAAATATTGTTTCAGCATCATTTCATCAACATTGTACTTGTGCCATTGGTTAAATATTAGATTTGGAGTTTTAGTGATGATATCTATTGCTGCCATGCATTTTCCAACCCTTATTTATCTGCAATATTCATATTTGACTAATCTTTTGTCACAAGGGTTACATATTTACAGTTCTTGCAAGTGAGGGTTTGAAATAAGTAATTCCAACATTATTATTATTTTTTGTTTGCTGTTTTTAATTGTTCATTTGATTAGAAATTTATAAAATGCAAAAAGGAAAATTCATAATTTGGGGACATCTTTCAGGGTTAAATCTAACAAGTTTTTATGCAGCCCAGTGATAAAGAATTCAGAGTGTATAAAGAAAAGGAAAGTACAGGATCCAAAAATAGAAGAAAAAGAAGAAGAAATCGGTGAAAGGGTCTTAAACTCTTAATAGATAATGAGAAGACGAATATTCAATGCAATGCCATTGTTAGCATGAGTCAAAGACAACAAGAAATGACAAATCTTATGGCATAGTTACTTCTAACAATGCAACATTTGAATGGTACTAAGGTTACATCAATTCCTACAGGTAAAGGAAGTGCTACAACTAACTATAGAACTACTATGGGTTTCACATCTAGGCCATCTCAGCCCAAATTCTTGTACAGGAGAGAAGATCCATATGAGGAAGTAGAGCCACATCATGATGAATACAATTCTACTACCTTCTTTGCAAAGCATAGAGCACTTGGACTGAAGTTTCATGTTCAAATGTCAATTAATGATTTATGTAGCATGAAGTTAAACCATGAGAAGAAGGACAGGAGGACAACACACATCAACTTCACAAGGAGCTATAGAATAGATTGGGTAAGCTAACCATTTCTATTTTTGATGGTTCCCATAGATGCATTGCATGAGTTTGAATTCAGAAGCTAGATACATACTTCTCACTTAATCTGAAGTATGACAAGAAAGCCATCAATTTTCTACATTACTTTAAGAGGGCATAGCACGAGTGATGGTATCATGGATTGATTACCCAAGGGCATAGTTTGATTAACACTTGTGATGAGTTCAAACAAAGATTGATTGACATTTTTGATAAGAAGGTTTTAGAGATCTACTTTAGAGAGTTGGATCAGTTGAGACAGAGTAGTACTATGGATAGTTATGTGGTAGAGTTCTAGGGATTATTAGTGACGGTTCTAGATGTTTCAAAGAGAAGACTTACAACCCTTTTTATGGAGAATTTGATTGAGCCTATTAGAGGTTGGTTTAAGGCTTTTGATCTGCCATCATCGTCAGAGGCCATTAGGATAGCTCTCACTTTGGAGACTTCAATTCTTAAGAACAAATTTCAGCATAAGGCATCACCTCTAGTATCACAAAAGAAGCCATTTTAGAAGGGAGTGTCACTTCATAAGGAGATGCCATGGAAAGCAAACAAGGAAAAGGAATCAAAGAATTAATTTAAAGGGAAGAAGTGCTTCTCTTGCAAGGAGCCAGAAGAACTCGGCCAATGATGCCTTGGTAGAGGACAAGTACACTACATAGAGGTGATATTAGAGTATGCATGGGAATAAGAGGAGCTTGAACCCAAGGTTGAGGAGTTGGAACAAGAAGAACCAAAGAAGAGGATGTTTTGGGAGGTACTCTTGTTACACTTTCAGGTGCACCTAGATATCATCTATTTTGGGTTAGAGGAGTTTTGTGTCCGAAAAAAAATTACAATGTTGATAGATAGTGGATACACACATAATTTCATTGATGAGGATTTGATTTTAAAGAGATTACTAGACACAGGATGTGAGGGATTTAACATCATAATTGCAAATGGCTTCACTATCCCTTGCACAAAGATATTACAACTTGATATATTCTAGGGGAGACACAAGGTGAAGGATGATTTCTATTTTGTTGGATTAGGAGAGATCAATAAGATTTTCGGTGTGTTGTGGCTACATTCTCTTGGAGAGTTTATCCAAAACTATCAAAACTATGGATTTGAAATTCAAGGTAGATGGGAAAGAGGTCACACTACAAGGCATTTCAAATGGAGGCCCAAGAGTTGTTTCAACTAAAAGGATGGAAAGATTTTTTTGAAGAAGCCGAGTGGCTTGGGAAGCACATTGTTTGATCACAAATACAGGGTCATCTGAGGGTGTGAGAAGTCTTATTATGTTAATATTAAGTCTATTTTGGACAAGCATAGAATAATATTCAATGATATACCTCCAAGTTGGCTATCAAATGAAGGATTTCAGCATGTCATTGAGCTTGAGGATGGATCCAAGCCAATCATCACTACCTCTTATCACCCTCCAAGGAGGCATAAGGAAGAGATAAAGAAGGCAATTAAGGAGTTGTTGGATATGGGACACATAAGGCCGAGCTCTAGTCCATTTGCATCTTTTGTGGTTTTGGTCAAGAAGGATGGTGCCATGAGGATGTGCATTTATTACAAGGCCCTCAACAAGAGGACAATCAAGAACCGCTACTCTGTTCCCAAGATCAATGACTTGATAGATGAGCTTCATGTAGTGGCATACTTGCCCAAGATTGATCTTTGTTCAAGGTATCATTAGATTAGGGTGAGAGAGGAGGATGTGCATATGACAACTTTTGGATGTCACTATGGGCACTATGAGTTCTTGGTTATGCCCTTTGGCTTGACAAATGCACCTGCTGTGCATTTATTACAAGGCCCTCAACAAGAGGACAATCAAGAACCGCTACTCTGTTCCCAAGATCAATGACTTGATAGATGAGCTTCATGGAATGGCATACTTGCCCAAGATTGATCTTCGTTCAAGGTATCATTAGATTAGGGTGAGAGAGGAGGATGTGCATATGGCAACTTTTGGATGTCACTATGGGCACTATGAGTTCTTGGTCATGTTTTCATGAAGCAATTGAGGAATTTTGTGCTGGTTTGCTTTGATGATATACTTATCTATAGAAAGATTTGAAAGTATCACTTGAGACACATAGATGAGGTGCTAGGTATTTTACAACAACAACCACTCATTACAAAGGCATTTAAGTAATGACAAAAAAATTGTGTTTGGGGCATAGGATTAGTGCCCAAGGTGTCTAGGTAGATGAGGATCCAAGCAATCCTAGATTGGCCCTTTACTAAGACTATATCGTAGTTGAGAGGCTTCTTTGGTCGTTGCGGTTATTATAAGATGTTTGTCAAGGGTTTTTCACAGTTGGTAGCACCCTTGATAGATTTGACGAAGAAAGGATCTTTCTCTTGGTTGGATTCCACACAACAAGCTTTTGATAAGCTCAAGGAGGTAATGAGTTTGTCTCCCATTTTGGCTATTGCGATTTTTCCACTTCTTTTTGTGTTAGAGTGTGTGATGCTTTAGGAGAGGGGATTGAAGTGATTTTGATGCAAAATAAGCACCCAATAGCATTTGAGAGTAAGAATCTCAAAGAGTTAGAAAAGGGGTTTTCCATTTATCATAATGAGATTTAGGCTATCATGATTTTTTTGGCTAAATTTAAGTAGTATTTGGTTTATGGGTGTGTGAAAACTGATCACAATAGTTGAAAGTTCTTCAACCAAAAAGATTTGAATGATAGGTAGAAAAAATGGGTAAGTTACAAGCTAATGATTTGATATTGAATATGATAAGGGAAAGAATAATGCTGATGTTGATGCATTATAAAGGAAGCTATATTTGTCTTCTATGTTTGATATATCTATTAATTGGAGAGTTGATATTATAGCTAAGTATGCTAAGAATGCATTTGTTGATAATATTTTGGAGGGAAAGTTTCAGGATGATAGGTATAGGGTGGCTACTAAGCTCATTCTTTACAAAGATAGGGTGTATCTTGTTCCTGAATAAAAAATGAATGGAGAATATTTTGATAGCAATTCATGACACACCTTTGGCAGGCCATTTGGAGTACTACAAGACTTATAAATAGGTGAGCAATTTTTTTGGAAAGGACTTGTTGTGACCTTTTCACACATCACCCCATTCAAAATGGGGACCCCCCTGT
The DNA here is from genome assembly GCA_007258455.2 of Sequoia sempervirens. Taxonomy (NCBI): domain Eukaryota; kingdom Viridiplantae; phylum Streptophyta; class Pinopsida; order Cupressales; family Cupressaceae; genus Sequoia; species Sequoia sempervirens. The sequence goes on from VDFB02160049.1 coordinate 31,226, forward strand.
CCTTTTGGGTCTTTTGGCTTTGGTTTTGTGTCTCTCTCTTTTTGTTTCCTCTATCTTTTTGATGATGTACCTATCTTTTGACTTGGTTTGAAATTTTGACCAAGTCTGAAGTGCAGTTGGGTAGATTAGGGTTTTCATTCTTTACGCTAATTTGAGGTCAAATTGAGTTGGCAAATTGAAGTCTGAGCTTAAAATCACAATCCGGAGGCTTCAGGAAGGCTCCCATCAAATTTTCACCGAATTCTGACAATTTTCTATTTTTAGCAAGTACTGCCTTTAGGAGCAATTTTAGGGTTTGCATGTTGGATTTTTCAATGCATGTCCGGATAATATTTTTGGGTTTTTCAAGAGCTTCGCGATGGTATAACATGCAAATCGAGATGATGACTTTTTAGCAGTTCTCGTTCCGGGAGCCATTTTTAAGGTTTGCATGTATGGTTTTTCAATGCATCTCAAGATATTCTTTATGGGGTTTTCAAGAGCTTCGCGATGATATGACATGCAAGTCAGGTTGATCACTTTCTCGGGCACTTACTATTTTTAGCAAGTACCCACATGCAGACCAATTTTCTGGGTTTTTCTGGGTTTTTTGAGATCTCTCGGGCAGTATGACATGCAAACACAGCCGACAGTCAGCTGATCACTTTTTCAGGCACTTATTATTTTTAGCATGTTCACTCCAACAACTCCCCAACAATTTAGTTTCACGAGCAGAACATTCCATAACAAAAACGGGGTCAAACAGAGGCCATTTGAGGCGCATGCAAGTCAGATTAGGGTTTCCAGCTTCGGGACTCAAAATGAGGGGTAAAACTTGAGAAAACTGAAAAACTGATGTATCCCATCGCGATCAACATCCTTCAAGCAATCCATTGGTAAAATTTGAGCACAATATGAGTACTTACTATTTATAGTAAGTCACCTCCAGAAACGAGCTATAAATAGCAGGTCAGCATGAGGCACCAGTGTGAACAGGACAAACAGGTTATGAGGACCCCATGGAGCAAATTTCAAGTCAAACGGAGTTGCAAAAGTTCAAAAATCAAGAATTTACTAAAAATAGTAAGCAGGGCAAGCAAGGTATGAAAGCTTGAAGAAATTTCTAAGTTTGTGATGAAACTGGAAGCCACCTCATCAAAATGCGCTCAAGCTTGTGAAGGAGGTGTGGAAATTTTCTAAGGCATTGAAAACTGCCTGACCACCCATGAAATGCGCCCAAACTAAAGAGAGGGTGATGAAATTTTTTCTAAGTGATGAGAATTCCCTGACCCCAGCTCAAATGCGCCCAAGTTGGATAGGAGATGGTTGAGAAATTTTCTAAGTGTTGAGAGTTGGCAGCTCACCCCCTCAAATGCGCCCAGCTTGAGGAGGGCTAAGAAAATTTCTAAGTCTTCAAAATGGGTGTAGCCCCCCCTAAATGCACTCTTCAAAGAGATACAGCTGGAAGAAATTTTAAGTCTGAGGAAAATGAAAGCTAGACCCCCCAAAATGCGCCCAAGCAAGGAGTGGGGTGAGAAAAAGTTTCTAAGGAATGAAAATGGAAGCTCACCACCTCAAATGCGCCCTAGAAAGGGAGGAAGGCTTAAAAATTTCTAAGTCTGGTGAAAGTGGAAGCTAAGGGGGTGAAATGCGCCCTTGCTCCCAGTGGAGGTGAGATGGCTTCAAAAGGTTTCTAAGTGATGGAAATTGGAAGGAGAACCCCTCAAATGCGCCCTAGCAGAGGAGGAGACTTGAGAAAGTTTCTAAGTGTTTAAAATTGGGAGCTACTCCCCTCGTATGCGCCCACCTTGTGAAGGATGCTTGAAAATCATCTAAGGCATGAAAATGGAAGCTCCCCCCTTGAAATGCGCCCTTGGGTAGGAAGTGGATGAAGAATTTTCTAAGTGATAGCAAAATGGAAGCTAGACCCTCCTAATGCTCCCATCATGAGGGGATACACATAATTTTCTAGAGTAAAGTAAATGAAGTGACAAGGTCAAAATGCGCCCTAGAAGCACAAGAGGCTAAATGTGCCCAAGAGATGAGTACAGGACACAAAATTTTCTAAGGCATGAGATGTAGAGCTAGCTCATTCAAATGCGCCCTCAGAGATGAAAAAAGAGTTTCTAAGGTACAAACTCAAAGTACAAGGTGAATATGCACCCTTAGAAATGAAGGTAGAAACATTTCTAAGGCATTGAAGGCAAGAAAATATGAGCTCAACCCATCAAATACGCCCAAGAAGGAGTTAGCTACATAAAAATTTCTAAGGCAGGTAATGAAGCGAGAGCCTCCTAAATACGCCCTCAAGGTGGGAAGTTTTTCCAAGGCATGAAGATGAAAACATAAGGGTCTGATGTTTAGAAAATGACCAAGTCAGAAAATAAACGAGACACCCCTTTATATGCGCCCTCAAGATGAAGTGTCAAGCTTCTAAAAGAAGATGAACAGGATAGGTGAATGAGATGGCTAAGGCAAGAAGATGAAAACATCGAGATGATATGCGCCCCAGATATTAAATGTGCCTGTGATGAAAAGTCATGAAGAAAGCAAAATTTACTATAGGAAGATGATGAACCCTATCTAGAAGTCAAAACATGGAAATTAGGTAAGTGAAGTAGATTTATTCTATAAGTGTTTTGATGCTCTTCTTTTTGTTTGTTTTGCAGGATGAACACCGGAACCAAAGCGCGAAGGCTTGGGGCAATGAAGCAAATAGTCCAGGACAACATCACAACCTCAGAAGAGGATAAAATTATGTGATGTCTCATCTGCACCCAAACCATGAAGGGAAATGTTGGAAAAAATTGGCTAAGTGTTGGAATTTCTCCGCAAAGACCTAATATGCACCCAACTCAGGGAGATAGGTGGCAAGGAAGAAATGATCAAGTCCAAGACAAGAAAATCCTTCAAGATCAGGATGGAGAAATAATGAAGGCCCAGGGGTTAGAAATCATCCTCAAGCACTTCAGAGTTAACCAATAGGAAAATCATCATCGAGCAGGAGAAAGAAGTTGCCATCTTGGAGTTAGATCGAGAACGTGCCTGCCATACCCTTTCAAGAAGTTGAAGCAGTATTGACCAGACTCATCCAGTTTGCAGTCGGGGAGAAGAACAGTGGGAATGCGTCTCTGGACGAGAATCTTCTAGAAGGATGGTGGACATTAATTACTCATTTATTAACCCACTCTTCTTGGTGGCAGTTTTTAGGGTTAGGGTTTATGTGGCTCAATCTGAGCCCTTCATTGTAATTGAATCTGAGCCGTCCATTGGATTTGGCCAACTATAAAAGGGGCATCCCCCCTCATTTGTAATTCATTAGCTTAGAAAAGAGAGACAGCTAGGAGATAGCATAGCATAGATAGCATAGATTGATAGCATAGCTTAAATTGAAGAGGAAGGAAAGTTTTCCATTGAATGCTTTGTAAGAAATTGTTGTGAACACTCTAATAATAAAAAGAGTTATCATTGATGGTGGTTTCATCTTTTGTTTCGAGTAGCTAGCGAGGCTTCTTCGTTCTTCTAATTCGCAATAGAATCTTAAAGTAGATTTCATTCCATGCAAATAGATGATAGTTTTGGAATGTGGTGTTTAATTTGAGCAAGCTTCGCTTATCCATACCACTAGCGGGCCCATTGATGGTGTGTCCGCCTTGCGTGGCCAACTGGAACATTGCGGACTTAACTTTGATTATGGTTTATGTGTTGACATGCGTCGTTGTGATGGTGTCCTCATATGGAATTGTGATCTGAATACTTTTAGTTACTCCCCTTGAAGATTGCACCAGTTCTGTGGAAGTTGTCCGAGGCGAGGCAAAGCAGAGCTTGGTTGAAGTTTGTAAGAATTGATCCCACGTCTCGTGCGTAGAGTAGAACATAGCACTTCTTATCCCTGCAGCCATTCAATTCCGCAATTTTCTGGTTAGTATTAGGAAACTCGCACTTCATTGACAAATCTTTCGAACCACATGAGAACCCTTTAGTCCGTTGTCTTCTGTCAGTTGCCGAACAATTGCGTAAGTCCCCTCGTGATACCAACAAATCACAACGAACCAACTGAACCTATTCCACTGCATAAAAGGAACCTTGGAGTTGAACGTATGAACTTTCTCGCAATCTTAGCATGCTGGATACTTTGATCAAGAGAGAATAGAGTAGCCGTTGGGAACTTTATTCTGTTGTTTGGTGCGGTCACAAAAAACGCATCAACAGGACTCAAGGAGGATGTCCTTAAGTACATTAGGGAGTGTCTCACATGTCTACAAAATAAGGAACATGTTTTCTAGTAGGATTATTGCAACCCTTGCCTATATTGGCTAAAAAATGGGAGAGTATTTCTATGGATTTTATGCAAGACTTCCATGAGCTCATAGTAAGGATTACTTTTGTGTTGTGATTGATAGAATCACTAAGTATGCTCGTTTCTTTGCGATAACTTCAGAATTCAAGGCACCACAAGTGGCTGATTTGTTTTTCAGAAAGGTGTTTAGACTTCATTGGTTGCCTTAGAGCATAGTGAGTAATAGGGACAATAGATTCCTTAGTTTATTTTGGCATATAAGATTTTTTCGATTGATAGGTATAGGGTTGATTCATAACACTAGTTATCACCCTCAAACATATGGGTAACATAAATTGTGAACAAATAAATTGAGGGAATTTTGAGAAATTATGTTGCAAGGCAACAAAAGGCATGGATTAGGGGGCTCTATCTTGGAGAGCATCACTAAAATACTTCATATCACATGTTCATAGGTGTGATCCATTCGAAGCTTTGTTTGGATATGATGCTAAATCTTTTGTGGGTTTGATTATTGAAGACAACAGGGTGCTAGAGGCAAAAGATTTGGCTCAACAAAGCTAGGATAATTTGGGAGCACTCAAAGAGAATCTATAGCAAGCACAAAATCAACAAAAGGTGAATGTAGACTGCCACTATTTAAAGAGGAATTTTGAGGTGGGTGTAGTTAGCCAAATAAAAGAATTCTATAAGTAGTTGTAATTGACAATTATTGCATGGTTGTGTGTGGTTGATAGTTATCTACGGTTGGTAGTTCTCAACCAACCATCAACCACTTTAAATATTTGCATTGTACATGAAGAAAGGGACCGCATGAATAGATAATCCTGGATCATTCTGTAAAAGGTTATGGATGAACATATTGATACATCTTTGTGAAATTGTTATGTATTGTTCATAGTTCTTGTATTTACTCTATTGTTTACTCTGTGATATTCAATCAAGTAGAATTAGCTAGTAAACATTTGGCGCCATTGCTTGTAAGAATCTTGGTAGAACACGAAGTAAGGTCGGAAAAAGTGGCAATATAAATGGGGAAACTGACAGAGGAATCGGTGCAAGCCAATGAGGAAAGAGAAGACGATCTCACCTAGGATCTTGTGAATCTGTGGGACATATTTGTTAAGGAGCATGTTCAGAGGGAAGCCGTTAGAAGATAGATTCCTCAAGATGTGATTTGGAACAATCTATGAGTAAATGACAAAGTAGACCATCTTTTAAACCAATTGCCAAGACTCCTTGCACGGCAATTTATCATTCTACAAGACCTCTATGTAGATAAAGAACAAGAATGTCGCTAATAGATACTACAACGATATGAGGAAAGAAACTGAAGGGAAGAAGAACATGATATCGACTGATGACACACCTCTAGAAATTAATGCCCCTATATCCAAATAAGGACAAGAAAAGATCACAGAGCGGTCACGAACCATTGGAGGAGAAAGTTAGAAGATCCATAAGGATAAAGGAACAAAGGGAACAAAGGAGAAGATTGAAGGGAATAATCTACGAGACTGAAGGGTTCCCGACGGAAAGTTCGAGCCCATCCAGAAGCAAGAGCCAAAGTGTAAGTTGAAGTCGTAGTTGGGAAGAGAAAAAGATCGTCACAACTGAAGAATATACGAAGGGAGAGTGGGAGGAAATTGCAAGGCATCTAGCACTCCTTCATGAAGTGTACGTAGATCTTGTCGACCAAGTTAGAAAACCATCTATACCATCAACATCGGACACAAAAGAAGGGGAGGAAGAACTTGTGGACATACTAATGGAAACGTATGAGAACATATGCCATATTGAAGAACTCGTACTTACTAGAGAACCAAGAATCGAAGGAACCAAGCCTAATACACTAGGATGGAGGGAGCGTAGAAAAGATCACGAGGGTAACCTGAGTGTGATGAACGTTGAGGAAGGAGTAGGGGATTCATATGGGGCCAAGAGTGCAAGAGAAGCACTGACACATATAAACCAAAAATCTCCACCCGGGTTCCAGCGACAAAGGACATACAAGGGAAGAATGGTGACCCCTCTAGCAAGTTCGAATGTTAAGAGGTAGAAAATTCTAAGGTTCATAGGAAATGGATTAGAGGACCCCATACATCATTGCAAAGCGTGTGAAACCATATGGATGGCCAACGGCTAGGATGATAGGGCCTATTGGTTGAGAGCATTTCCAACAACCCTGAGGGGCATAGCCATAGATTGGTATACGGAGCTTGAAGCAAGCCATAAAGCCACATAGGATTGATTGAAGAAAGCATTTGAAGAAGAGCTTAAACTCTTGTCGGATGACAATGAAATTGTAGCAAAAATCTACAAAAATCTACAGATGAGGATGGCTCTCTCACACTTCATGTGGCTGTGCCAAGGATTGAGTGTGATCGAGATGAGGCTGTTCCAGAAAATTATGTGATCACCACCATGGAGTTAGGTCGCCCCACGGGAGCACAGATAGTTGAGGAGTGTGATAACTCCTACTAGGCACTCAAGGACAGGTTGCTTCGGACTGAAGGCAAATATAAGAAATTGAAGAAGGAGCACAAGACGTTGATTGGTTACGTACAACATTTGTCTCATCCTTGTGGGCAAGAGAATCCAGTGATTGAGCTTCTAGCCGAGCTTCCTAGAGAATCAGTTAGCGGCTTGGAAGATTTGAGGAAGATGGCACAGTGTCATGTCCCCAATTTGGAGCAATAAGGGGAATATATTAAATTAATTACTTATAAGGTTATTAAAAAATAAAATATTAAAAAGTAACCTTATATTTAATTAATTTAATATTAAAAGTGACTAAATCTAAAATAATATCAAAAAGTCACTTAAAAGAATAAAATAATAATCTATTCTAGAAGCTTCTTGAAATCTCTTGTCAATTCTTTATAAGGGGTTTTTGGAGGGCATTTGAGATATCCTGGAGTCAAATACATTTCTGATTATTGGAGAGCTTGAATGCTTGTCTTAGCTGGAGAAGTTAAATTCTCTCATATTGCTGGTTTCGGTTGTGCAACACCAACCCTAGCTAGTCAAAAGAGTGGAAGATAATCAATCTTTCACATTGAGCACAAAATTTAGTGGCTTACAGCCAAATTTTGGAAAGAAGGGAAAAATTGATTTCATATCTATAGACTTACAGATTTGGAGAAGTAGTTTCCAGACTTGAAGGGCATTGTGCTAAAAGAAGTTTGCAAAATCAAGAAGTTCAATTTGCAGCTTTGTTGAAGAATCTTCAGTCACCTTTCAAGGGCAATTTTTGTGAAAAGGACACTTTAGAAGCTGGTATTCTGAAGAATAAATCAGACATTAGCTTATGCTGGGCGCACCTCTTGTGAAGGGTGATTTTGAGTTTGGAG
>VDFB02160050.1:0-27149 GCA_007258455.2 Sequoia sempervirens
TGTATGTCCCCACTCTAAAGAAGTTGCTAACACCATTACTATGAGCAATTGCTTTAACGTAGAAGAAGGCATGAGATCTTATTCAGAAAGCCTTATGCCAAGTCATATGTTTCTAATAAGCCATGCCATGAAAAGGGGAGGGGTTGCCCACAAAATGTATAACTCAGTACATCACATGCGATCCAACTTAAGGCATGTCATCCACATCCCAAGCTTTATCTTACATATGCATTGATTATATTTGTGAGTTTGAACAAGTGGTTCATCACACATGGTACTATACTTAATAAACGTAAAGAAGACCTATATAAAATATCCTTTCCATGTAGTTCTCATCCTCTTGGATAGATATTATTTTCTCTTTAGAGTCCACATACCCAAGCATTTTAAATTATAAAAATATGTAAATCAAATACATTTGTCTTACCAAGCAAGTACGATTTTTCATCCATTATCTCATATTTTTAGATTTGTGCATAATCTCTATATTGTTGTTTCAAAGGGTTTATACCCATGTTTTGAAAGTACGTGTCATTTAAAGAAGCATAAAATCCTTACAACACTTGTTACTAAAATAAAACATGCTGACCACTTCACATATTGACTCGAACAAGAAGAAATTTCCTCCTCCAATATCTAAAACTAAAATGAGAACATGAACAATAATTATTTTTTCATTTTTTTGAGAAAAAAGAGAATATATTAATTGATTAACTGAAAGAGTTACATAAAGATTTTCGAATAGCAATGAATGCCATTAAAAGGCGAAGACCAAAAATCAAGGAGGTTTGTTTCACACAACCACCTCTTGTGAGCCTCATGAAAATTAAAAGAAAAGGCCAACGAGGACTAGAAAGAAAAATATCAACCCAAATAATGATGAAGGAGTGTAATAAGTTTTGAGCTTTTGATTGAAGAAAGAGATCCCCAATCCACAATATTTCATCTATGATCAATATCAGAAGAATATTTAGCCAAATAATCCACAACATTCCACAAATGAGGAATATGGATGAAAGAGATGAAAGAAAATTTTATGCCATGCAAAGAATTTGAGCCACATAACGAGACAACCTCGAAGAAGATTGAGAAGTTTTCTTCTTATTCAAAAGGGAAACCAACACCATTGAGTCCATCTCACAAATAGCATTTTTCCAACCCAACTCACAAGCTTTCTCCAAGCTAGTACAAGACCCAACAAGCCTCCATTGTGATTATTTGTAGCAATCCCACTTAGTAGATAAAAAAAGTGAACTAATTCAATATTGTCTCTTCCAATTCCACCATTACCTACTACCCTTGGATTACCTCGACAAAAACCATGAGTATTAAATTTATAAAATCCTAAATGGGGAAGGAACCATTTGCCAACTCTGTTTACCTTATTCAAAGAGTGAAGCTTGAACTTAGGGCTAGAGGAGAAAGTCGCCTACTCCAAAGCGGACTTTTGAAAAAATAGATTATCAAAGAAAGAAAGAACACCATCCAAAGGTAACTTAGCCTATAATATTTCTTTTAGAGAAGTTAAAACCTTTTTCAATATACCCAACAAGAATTTAGTAACCACGAAAGATACGATGATGTCTCTTCAACCAAATTTGTTACAAGATGAAAATAAGACCTATATCCCATGCAATCAACAAAATAGAGGCAAAAGTATAAGGGTGTCCCTGAGTAACCTAAAATTTAGATAAAGAAGAAGCATGAAAAAATGGTGATTCCAAATAGACCAGCATTGTCTCCACATCCCAACTAAAAAGGAGCGTTGAAAGAAAAGATGAGACACACTCTCCTCACTAGTTCCACAAAGAACACATCTAGAAGGACCTTTAAAACCTTTTTTTTGTATGTTATCCAAAGTGACACATTTATAATGAAAAAGAAGCCAGAGAAAAAATTACACTTTGGCCAACAGTAAGAACTCCTAATTCTTTTCCATCAAGGAAAAGATTCATACCCATTATTTCGCTCTTGCTGTAAAATTTCATAACCATTTGACATTGAATAAGATTTCTTTGGATCATATCCCAAAGAAAGAACATTATCCTCTTGTAAAAAATAACAAGCTCAGTCTCTCAAAATAGATTAGAGAGCAGCATGATTATTTTGATTAATTATTTTAAATATCAACAAAAATCCATGTGCCTAATTCAAGTAGCATTCCAATGTTACCAACCTTTTCTTCATTGAGCTTAAGAATATTAAAATTTAATTTACTATATCCCACCAAGAGTTTTAATACCTAAATAAACTATACTTGTTCTTTGACATTTTAGATGCCAGTCGCATTTAACCCTATGATGTCTCGTTGTGACCTAAGGTTAATTGTAGTACTTGGGATGAATAAACAATTGGACCGAGCTTAATTGCTTAGTCCGCAAGGTAGGCCTGGCACACTTTGTGGGTTCTTAGATTTGGCAAGACCATTTCTAGTAAAGATTTCCTCTCTGTTTGCCCCACTGTGCTTGCCAAGATGGGTGGAGATAGGAAAAGAGTTGAGTCGGATAGCTTTGAGATGCACACAAGAAATGCTAAGCCTTGGAATAAAGCTAAAAATGGGGACTTACTTCCTTTGCTGGAAAAGCTCCATGGTTCTAATCAGGAGGCTACTGAGATTTTTGAGAAGAACTGGAATAATGGGGATCTTACCCTTTTTGGTAGGAAAGTTGAGCTCAACGAAAAGCTTATAGCTGATGCGACGGGTATGTCCACTGACGGGAAAACAAATTTCTGGGATAGGTTTTTTTCTGATGAAGTCGTCATCAGTTTTCTAAAAAAAAGAGAAGGAAAGACTGAAACTGGTGAAAATTTCTAACAACTACTTCGAAGGCGACACCATAAAAGCTCTTTGGAGAAAGGTTCTTCGTGTTATCATGGAGTACATAACATTACATAATTAAACTTCACCGAGTTCTCTGGTTATCACTTTTGCCCTACTCCAGCCATTTCGCTATAAGGTGGGGTTTTCTTTTCCCTACTATATTCTGTTCTTTCACAAAAAGTTTGGATGACCACAAATGCCAAGAAGTTCACTGTTTTTTCACGAAGCAGTTAGATTAATTGTTGAACATTACCAAACAATTCCCATCCCTGCTAATTTGGAAGCATCCCTTGATTATGAGGAGGATGATACTGAACCTAGCTGCTCAGGGTTTTTGCCCAATTTAAGCCTAGCTAGAATGAACCTTAGCCCTCCCACTGTCCAAATTGGTAAGAGAAACCCTAACCCCCTTTCTGTGAAAGCTTGTGTTGATTTTAAGCCGGGAAGTTCTACCCTTAAAACTAGAAGTGTTGATATGTACCCTCCGGCTTAAAACCTTGTCTCCTACTCTGAGGACTCTCCTGACTCTAAGGAGTCTTGAGCTAACAACACTGCATCCTTTGCTGACCTGTCGTTGGATAGAAATGCTAGAACTAGCTCCCCTGTTACCCCCGACCCTGCTAATACTCTTTTCAACAATGATAGGGATCCCCTTATGGATGTTTTGGATTTAGCTAAAAATAATGCTAATAACTATTTAAAACTTTTGAAATGGACCTTTCATGAAATCAATGAGCTAAAGATAAAAAATTGGGCCCTTCAAAGTAAACTACAAGATTTGGGAGCCAAGGTTGTGGAGCTTGACAAGAAAGAGGTGGAACGAAGAGATCACGGTGTCAGCAGAGAAACCCAGTCCCATGCTGGCAAGGACAGAAGGGTTGAAATTGAGTTAGAGAAAATGAAAAATACTGTTAAAATTATTGCCGAGCAGAACAATCGAATGGCCAGACACAACGCCATCATAATCAATGCCATGACTGAGAAATTGGACAAAGCCCAACAGGGGTCTTTGGTGGTTGATCTGGATGAAATCAACAAAAGAAACCAGGAGGATGCCGACATTTCTAAGAGAGCCAGGGCCCATTATAAGAGGAAGGCTCCTCCCACCCTACAAATGATTCAAACCTTTAAGAAGGGTGCTCAAGAAATGCAAAACCTAGAGGCTGAGACCGAGTCTGTCCCGAAGACACTGGGTTAATCACGGTCGGTGATTTTGTTGGCTTTTTTGTTGGATTTTTTGTCTGACCTTCCTGGTCTTTGGCAGACGGCTGCTGTTTCTTCTGTATTATTCCTTTTGTGCAGTCGTTTGCTTCTGTTGGAATTTTTTGTCCTTTCCTTTCTATTGTAAACTTTGTGGTTTCAGGTGCCTATAAAACCCGTTTTACCCTTTATAAAAAAAAATTGGAATAAACACATTTCATCTCGTTATGATAAGGAAATGGACCCTAGATCGCTTTCATGCCATCATATTTTATGATGGAGAACATGAATATCCTAGTCTTTTAAGTCTCATATTTAGTTGCATTGATTTGAATCAATTGATGCAAGCTCAAGATGTAGAGGAATTGAAGATTTGTTTATAGTCAGGTTTTTTGTTGTTGATGAAATTTTCTTGCTTAAAATATTGTCACAGTTAACTATTGCTAGAAATTTTCAATCAATGATAATACTAGTAAGGGAAACAACATTCTAACATTACAAAATGTAGAAATTTCATAACATTATAGCTTATAGTAAAAATAATTAGTAATTTAAAAAATGGATGTGTTAGTGTTTACAAAATTTTAGATCAATATTTTAATCAATAGATTACATATAAATGTTTTGATTACACAATATTTTTTAAGTCACACCTATTAATATAATAGATCTGATATACTTGAAATGGGCCACATATGAAATCTTTAAAAACAAACAAAACCAATCTCAATATTAAACAACAAAATGATTAAATAACCAAACTTCGTATAAGATATATCCCCCTACTAGAGATAATGAATATAAACATCCATATAAGAAAACCAAACTATTTCATTCTATTGAAAGTAACCAAGATCATTGAAAATAACTTGGGTAAGGATTGTATGGGTTGATGTACATTATTAACCTAATTTAAGAAATTGATTTGAAATGTGGTAAATCAGATATTACTTTATTTATTTACTTTGTGTGTGTGTGTGTGTATGACTTAATAAAAATGAGTCATATGCAACTCATGTGTAACTAAGGCTAGAGCCACACTATTTACATGATGGATTTGAATAGAAGATATAAGTGGACACACTACAAAAAAAATGATAGCTAAAACTAAGAAACAAGCAGAAGAAATAAAAAAATATATATTGATTGACATATTTTCAAACATCCATAAGTAATCTTTATAAGTAGAGTTTTAGAGCCAAACACAATATATGCACCTCATTAATCCTATGTCATCTCATATACATATTTGACATTGTAGAAAGGTTTTTTAATTCACAAATACTTTCTTAAGCACAACATCCCTTCCTCTCTTGCTATGATGAACGAAGTGAATTCTTCAACTTGTCAATGGTGTCCACTTTCACCTAATGAACCTGGCCTTTGTGTCACTCGTTGAATAACACAACAAACAACAATATATAAATTTGAAATGGTCTATGAAGGATAGTTTTAGTTAACATATGCTTGTACTTGGTACTATACTTGATTAACCAGAAAGCATGTCAATGTAAAATACATGCTTGTTGTGCATCTTGCATATTGTTGAATATATTAACTTTTCTCCTTAGAGACCAAATGCCAAATATAGTTGTAAAATTGTAAAAATGTATAAATCTAAATACATTTGTCTTGCCAAGCAAGCATTAGGAGTTTGAGAGTCATTGTCTCAATTTTTAGATGTATGCACAGTCTCTCGATGTTTTAGGTTTGCTACCCATGTTTAAGAACACTTCAGGAAACGTAAAATGATGAAATGCGTGATATTAAATGTGACCTATTCATGGGTTAACTTAAACAAGACAGAATTTCCTCCTCCGATATATTAAACTAGAATGAGTACATGTACAATAAATAGTTATTCTCAATATCAACATAAATCAATGTGTCCAATTCAAAAAGCATTCCAATGTTACCAACCAACATTTTCTCGATTGATCTTAAGAATATTAAAATATAAATTTAGTAAACTATACTTGTTCTTTGACATTTTAGATGTGGGTCGCATTTAACCCTAGATCCTGACCTAAGGTTAATTGGACTAAAGGACCAAAGCTGATAGAAGATATATCCCCTTCTTATACATGGGATGAATCAGCACATAAAACCTCATCTCTTTCCTCGTACGCTGTTTACATGAAACCTTATCTCTTTCTTCCTACGTGAATTTGTGCAAAACATTCAACGATATTTATGTAATGTTCGGCGGCCAATAGCATTTTTGATGTTTTTTCCACATGCGCCTACTGACTCGAAAAGACAAGTGATGCGAGGAAAATGAGCAGTGGTCAGTACTGTAGCATTAGAGCAGTGGTCAGTATTGTACCATTAGAAACACTTATTAATCTTATATAGCAGAAAGGGGCGACTGATGGCCTCGAAACCTTAGAAAGCAAACAAAACCAATCCGAATTATTAGAAAGCCAAACTTCATATCCAATGAAAATAAAACCAAACTATTTCATCATATTCGAAACACACAAACCAAGATCATTGAACCAAACACAAGAGTACTGATCTCTAACTCTCCATAGCATTTCATCATCTGAAATGTTAAGTATCGAACCATATTAAAAACATTGTACTAGATAATCTCTAACACTCCACCACTCCATAAAATCTAACGAATCGTCCACAGCATTTCATTATCTGAAATGTTTATTAAAATTCTGTGTATGTCCATATGGTCAGGGGCGGGTGAGAAGCTGAGTGGCCAGTAACTGCAGACCCAAGAGAAGCTGCTTCACACTGGCCTTCACATCTTCATCAATCAAATTTCCATTCTCATTAAACTTCGGGGGGGTCGTATAGGAGTTAACAAACACTTCTGGTTTGTTAACAAAGAACAAATCGAGGTTGACCCCCATTTGTCTCAGGTGATATTGGGCCCTTGCACCACCAAGGTCGCCAGAAGCAGTCATTACTGCAGCAGCTTTTCTTGCAAGTATATTGGGTGGTTGCAGACTTGCCCAATCCACTGCATTCTTCAGTACACCTGCTCGGTAAACAAGACAACAGATTTAAAAAATCATTCATATGTAAGATCCTTTTCAATAAAGATTGTACGACGGGATATGAGATTAAAAAAATAATGACCGGATACTGAATAGACATATTCCGGCAAGGCAAACAGCAGACAGTTTGCTTCCTGGATTTTACTCCTGAAGGTTTTTACTTCTTCTGGCCACCCATAAGCTTTAATATAATCTGTGTTGAGAAAAGGCAGCTGACTTATATCCACCAATTCAATCTCCATGCCTGGAATGGACTCCTTAGCAATTTCAATGGCTGCCAAAGGAATTGAATTTCATTAAGTATCATAATCTAATTGTAGAACCATTATGAAACCAATATCATAAGGCTTACCGGCATTAATAAGTCCCAGATTGTTTGCAGTGGAGGAGAGAGAGCCACAAATGGCCGCCACTTTCAGCGTTGTGCCCGCCATAATATCAGCTTCCACGCCTAGAACCCTTCCTCCACAGATTTCTTCCTCAATGCAAATAAATAGCTAACAATGCTCAACGTTGCCTTCCACTCCTTCCAATCCCCTATCCCCTATTTATGGGCAACTAGCATAAACATTTCTCTTCAATTACAAGCCACAAACATGAAACATGTCTTCATTAGCTGATTCAGCACTATCAAATCGTACGCTGTTCACGTGAAACCTTATCTCTTTCCTCCTACCTGCTTCTCCACGTTTTTATCGTGAATTTCTACAACAGGCGGGAAGCGAGCGATGTTTTTCCGCGTAAGCCTCTGGCGATCAAAAGACAATACGTAGATAAATGAACATGAATAAAAATGGGTTTATACGATGATACAGTGGTCCCTCTTCCAATGTTACAACAAATGTGCAGAAGTGTCCTTAGTAGCGGTGCAAGTGCCTTAGTATTGTAATAGAAGTGTTGATTAGTGAGTGCAATACTTGTTTTGTAGTGTTGTAATACAAGTATAGCAGAACAACAAATAAAAGTAGGTTTGTGCCACTTATCTAGTGGTCACGCTAACACTGCAACAAGTGTCATAAAGTTTTGAGGAGCAACAAATAGATTTTTATAAGTTTGTCATTTCTAACAAGTGAAAATTTCATCTCTTATCCCATATTTCTTCATGCTAAACCTTATCTCTTTATGTAATGTTCAACGGTCGATAACATTTTTGTTTCTTTTTTGCGAGCCCCTACTGGCTCGAAAAGACAACTCATGCGAGGAAAACTAGAGCAAAGAATAAACCGTGTTTGTACGATTGTCTAGTTGTCACACCTCTAGCGATACAACAAGTGTCATAATGGTCACACGCTATAGCCATTTCAAATTTTAAGTCAAGAAGAAATGGTTCAACTTTATTCACCTAGTTTTGAAGATAATCATACTCAATGATGTCTTTTGAGTGATAACTTTCCAAATGCAAGAAGACATGGATTAGAGGGGATGACATTGTACAACTTGGTTAGTTTTTCTTCATACTTACTTATTGGGATCATAAATTAGTATATCCCCATGATATTCATAAACCACTAAAAAATTGGGTTTTATGTAAAAGTATGTGCATATGTTTATTTGTGGGAGGAAGACCCATCTACTACTCATGATCTATACCATTAATTTCTACTAGACATCTAGATCATTATATTTTTAAAAATATGTCCAAAAACGTAAAGGAGGCTTTTGTCTGAGTCTATTATATAGGAGAAGTTGTACCATCCATCATGAATATGGTTGCCCACGCCCATTTTCCCACATTAATTATAAACGATTTTTTTTAACTTATATATATTTTTAATTTATAAATAGAGATGGCTGAAAATTGTTTGCAATTTTGGATAAAATAAACTTTTGTTTTTAATGAGGTTAATGGAATACTAGAAGGGAAGTCATAAATATAAATTATTTCGATGGTATAGTAGTTTTGTTGTTTGTAACCAAATCCTATGACAACAAAGTTGGGATAGAGTGGAATGAAGTGAGTAATAAAGAATTGAACTAGTTGATGGGTGAAGTGAGTGATGGTTTGGTATAAGTTTTAGAGAGGATCATATATTACCAATCTCCATCCTTCTCTGACCAAATACTTAGAAATTGTTAGAAAATCATGGCACAGTAACATGTTTTTGGCTTGATACAATGAAGTATTGTTTATTTTTTTCTACGTTTTACAAACATTGTAAAGCTTTCTCTATGATGTCAATGGCACACTTATCAGAAAATTTCTAGCAATGTTCTTTGGTCAAGTGTTTAAAGATGGGGAGGCAAAAAGTTGCCACCCCACCTTCAAAATTCAAAAAAAGCCATAATGCGAGCACACTATAACATTCTCGCATTATGGCTTCAATGAGCAATAATGTGAGTGCATTATAGTGTGCTCCCATTATTGCTTCAATGAGTAATAACGTGAGCACATTATAGCGTGCTCTAGTTATTGCTTTAATGAGCAATAAAGTGTGTGTGTTATAATGCACTCACGTTACTGCTTAGTTAAGAAAAAAAACTTCATTTCATTTTAGTTTTATGCTATTACAAAGTTTGTCCACATCCGGCAAACCCTCCAAGTCATACTCATATTCTAGGAAGCAAAAAACTGCTCCATTTTTTACCAAATCTTCATCAAAAGGCTTCCACTATGTCACGAAGGTCAAAGGAGTAAGTTATTGTTATTTTTTGTGTTAGTTTGGTATTAAATAGGTAAATTGAGTATGTTTTCTATTTAGATTTATTTAATTTTTATGAATTATTAGTGCACCCCCAAATCCTCCCTAAAATCCTAGTTCGCCTCATTTTCAAATCCTTTGCCGAAGAGGAACAACTTTCCTTGAGCCTTCAACAGTTCTCATCATGCTCCAAGAACACAAGAAAATTTAATGGGTGTAACAACCGAAATAGGGTGCCCCACCTTTGAGGAGATGGGGCACAAGGGATAGGGTTCCTATTTCACTATTATTACACTCAAGGAAACCTTAGAGATCTCAATCCAAATGTGTAAGAGAAGTGGGAAATAAAATACACAGCCAAAATTTTGTGCTAAGTGTCATTAGAGACTAAAGAGGGGTCCACCGCCAAGCTAGGGCGTGGAAAGACAAGAAATGAATGTAACACGCAAAGTACCATTCAAAACCTAACTAAATGACCTATGGAATGAAACTGAAATGCAAAATAAAATATTGAGAAAGTACAAAGGTGTGCCTGGAAGAATGATGGGGTCAAAACAAGATCCAAAACCTTGAAAACTCGTTGTTTGGTGCCTAACGGGACTCATACGCCAGTCTGAGTGATTTAGTCCCAAACTAGGGTTTCTATGTCAAAACTGGAATCTCATAGTGGTTGATCTGAATGCATTGAAATCTAGAAAAATGTGATGTACTGGGACTCATACTCCAAAAGCGGTGTATCAGTGCCACTTTTCTTTTTCAGAGGGTTAAGACCTGAATCTACTCTCCTATCTCTGCTCTTCCTTCCAAAATTTGTTCATGGGTCTGAAACCCTAATTTGCAACCTGTAGATGACTTTTCGTGAAGATATCAACCTTGTAACAACTTGAAATTTTCTCTCAACCTTGCAACTTAATCCTTAAAGATCCTTCAATCTCCAAGACACCTAGATCTGCAATCACTCATGTAAAGAGACAAAAACTTATTGATTGTTAGGGAATAGGGTTTTGCCTTGGTCAAACCCCATTTAGGTAATTAAACCTTGTAATGAAAAAATAAAATATGAACATGAAACTTGAAATGTGAAACATGAATAATGATACCTTGAATGATGTCTTAAGCTGTAAATCAACAATCTAACATGAAGTGGCAATGTAGAATGTAGATTTTGATCTTGAATTGGACATGAAACAACGCTTGCAAATGGATCTTCAATGGTACATCACAACACTAGCTCAACAACATGTTTGATGTATTATGATCTTGAAATGATGATGGATCTTGAAATTTTGCAATAATTGTTCGAGGAATCTACCCTTGAGTGCCTTAGAAATGCTCTTGAATGCTCTCTTGACACTCTTGTGAAGTATTGGAATGCTTAACTCTTGATTGCTTAGGTTGATATCATGAAGGCTTAGATAAATAACGATTTGAAACCTTATTTATATATGCAATCCATCTCTAGCTTACCATTTATTAGATCACAAAAGCCAACATTCATGAAATTTGAACTTAAAAACCTGATTTCTTGCTCAAATCCCTAAAAAATGGGCCAAATAGGACTAATATGACACCTGTGGTGTATAGGTCCCATCTATATGGGAAGCATACGCCACTTGTGGCATATAGGTCCCATCTGGATGGGACTCGTATGCCCAAGGTGGCATATGGGTCCCACCAAGCTTTCTCAAGTGGAGTAAATGTCAAGGAATTGGAAAATTAAGTATATATTGATGTCTATGTCGGGATTGTGATTGAAATAAGCCTCGCGATGCATAATATAGGGTGTTAGGTGTGAAGGTAATGAATGCAAGAGGTCCCAAAACTCAATGTGAAGGTGTAAATAAATACACATTACAACATTAAATTAAGGAAAAATTAGGTCTGTTTAGCTTAAAAGGGCCCTAAATTCAATGTGAATATCTAAAACACATTACAAAACTTAGATCAAGGTGACATTAGGCACAATTTAACAAGGATGGCCTAAACAAGCACGAAAATGTAGAGGGATACATTTTTCGTTCCCAGATTTAGCCCCCACTTTAGTGAGAGGAACTTGCTTCAAGCTCCCACTAAATTAGAGGAACTCACATCAAGAGGGGTCCAAGTGTACCAGTGCTAATAAGATAGGATGCCAGTGATCAAGCCTCCACAATCAAGATCCTGTGACAACCAACATAGGCACAAAAGAACACACATGTAAAAGAGAAACAACAAGGCACAAGAATACACTACCAAAGCCAAAGAGAAAAGAAAAAGACAAAATAAAAAGCGTGGATCAAGCTTCGACCATCTTTGTTGCATGTTATGGATTAGATCTAGGCTATTTTTCTAGAAAACTACACGCTCACTTTGAGACAATGAAACTTCAAGCTATCTATTGGGTGAGTATCCAAAAAGGTGAGATACATATGCATACAGCTGGTATGTGCTCACACAAGCAAGCAAGTGGCTATGGGAAAGTCACACCTAAGCTCAACTTCACGTTCAACCAGACGAAAGCTATACCTCCTGATAACTTTTTAAAGTTGCCACAGATCAATGAAATTTGAGCTTAATGAGTCAAGCAAAGCTTTGTATGCTTGAAACTCAAGAAAAAATAAGATGGCTCCATAAGAAAGAAAAATGTGTTATGCAATGTGGCCATATAACCGAACTTGTAAATGCAAAATAGTGTAAGGAATGTTCAAAGGAGTCTTGCTTAGTTCATGCAAGGTCTTAACTTAGGGAACATTGTGCCTAATGTCTCCAAGAGAGGACAATTCAAAGAAATGTCACACTCTTGGAGGAAATCAAGCTCAATGACACCACCAATAAAGGGATGGACCACAAGAAGAAAGAAAATCGCATATTGAAACATGAGTGTCAATGTATGTCCCCACTCTAAAGAAGTTGCTAACACCATTACTATGAGCAATTGCTTTAACGTAGAAGAAGGCATGAGATCTTATTCAGAAAGCCTTATGCCAAGTCATATGTTTCTAATAAGCCATGCCATGAAAAGGGGAGGGGTTGCCCACAAAATGTATAACTCAGTACATCACATGCGATCCAACTTAAGGCATGTCATCCACATCCCAAGCTTTATCTTACATATGCATTGATTATATTTGTGAGTTTGAACAAGTGGTTCATCACACATGGTACTATACTTAATAAACGTAAAGAAGACCTATATAAAATATCCATTCCATGTAGTTCTCATCCTCTTGGATAGATATTATTTTCTCTTTAGAGTCCACATGCCAAGCATTTTAAATTATAAAAATATGTAAATCCAAATACATTTGTCTTACCAAGCAAGTATTACGATTTTCACATCCATTATCTCATATTTTTAGATTTGTGCATAATCTCTATATTGTTTCAAGGTTTATACCCATGTTTTGAAAGTCGTGTCATTTAAAGAAGCATAAAATCATACAACACTTGTTACTAAAATAAAACATGTGACCACTTCACATGTTGACTCGAACAAGAAGAAATTTCCTCCTCCAATATTTAAAACTAAAATGAGAACATGAACAATAATTATTTTTTCATTTTTTTGAGAGAAAAGAGAATATATTAATTGATTAACTGAAAGAGTTACATAAAGATTTTTGAATAGCAATGAATGCCATTAAAGGCCAAAGACCAAAAATCCAAGGAGGTTTATTTCACAACCACCTCTTGTGAGCCTCACAAGAAAATTTAAAAAAAAGGCCAACAAGGACTAGAAAGAAAAATATCAACCCAAATAATGATGAAGGAGTGTAATAAGTTTTGAGCTTTTGATTGAAGAAAGAGATCCCCAATCCACAATATTTCATCTATGATCAATATCAGAAGAATATTTAGCCAAATAATCCACAACATTCCACAAATGAGGAATATGGATGAAAGAGATGAAAGAAAATTTTATGCCATGCAAAGAATTTGAGCCACATAACGAGACAACCTCGAAGAAGATTGAGAAGTTTTCTTCTTATTCAAAAGGGAAACCAACACCATTTAGTCCATCTCACAAATAGCATTTTTCCAACCCAACTCACAAGCTTTCTCCAAAGCTAGTAAGACAACTTAAGCCTCCATGTGATTATTTGTAGCAATCCACATAGTAGATAAAAAAGAAGTGAACTAATTCAATATTGTCTCTTCCAATTCCACCATTACCTACTACCCTTGGATTACCTCGACAAAAACCATGAGTATTAAATTTATAAAATCCTAAATGGGGAAGGAACCATTTGCCAACTCTGTTTACCTTATTCAAAGAGTGAAGCTTGAACTTAGGGCTAGAGGAGAAAGTCACCTACTCCAAAGCGGACTTTTGAAAAAATAGATTATCAAAGAAAGAAAGAACACCATCCAAAGGTAACTTAGCCTATAATATTTCTTTTAGAGAAGTTAAAACCTTTTTCAATATACCCAACAAGAATTTAGTAACCACGAAAGATACGATGATGTCTCTTCAACCAAATTTGTTACAAGATGAAAATAAGACCTATATCCCATGCAATCAACAAAATAGAGGCAAAAGTATAAGGGTGTCCCTGAGTAACCTAAAATTTAGATAAAGAAGAAGCATGAAAAAATGGTGATTCCAAATAGACCAGCATTGTCTCCACATCCCAGCGAAAAGGGCGTTGAAAGAAAAGATGAGAAAGCACTCTCCTCACTAGTTCACAAAGAACACATCTGAAGGACCTTTAAAACCTTTTTTTTTTTTTTTTTCCAAAGTGACACATTTATAATGAAAAAGAAGCCAGAGAAAAAATTACACTTTGGCCAACAGTAAGAACTCCTAATTCTTTTCCATCAAGGAAAAGATTCATACCCATTATTTCGCTCTTGCTGTAAAATTTCATAACCATTTGACATTGAATAAGATTTCTTTGGATCATATCCCAAAGAAAGAACACCATCCTCTTGTAAAAAATAACAAGCTCAGTCTCTCAAAATAGATTAGAGAGCAGCATGATTATTTTGATTAATTATTTTAAATATCAACAAAAATCCATGTGCCTAATTCAAGTAGCATTCCAATGTTACCAACCTTTTCTTCATTGAGCTTAAGAATATTAAAATTTAATTTACTATATCCCACCAAGAGTTTTAATACCTAAATAAACTATACTTGTTCTTTGACATTTTAGATGCCAGTCGCATTTAACCCTATGATGTCTCGTTGTGACCTAAGGTTAATTGTAGTACTTGGGATGAATAAACAATTGGACCGAGCTTAATTGCTTAGTCTGCAAGGTGCCCTGGCACACTTTGTGGGTTCTTAGATTTGGCAAGACCATTTCTAGTAAAGATTTCCTCTCTGTTTGCCCCACTGTGCTTGCCAAGATGGGTGGAGATAGGAAAAGAGTTGAGTCGGATAGCTTTGAGATGCACACAAGAAATGCTAAGCCTTGGAATAAAGTTAAAAATGGGGACTTACTTCCTTTGATGGAAAAGCTCCATGGTTCTAATCAGGAGGCTACTGAGATTTTTGAGAAGAACTGGAATAATGGGGATCTTACCCTTTTTGGTAGGAAAGTTGAGCTCAACGAAAAGCTTATAGCTGATGCGACGGGTATGTCCACTGACGGGAAAACAAATTTCTGGGATAGGTTTTTTTTCTGATGAAGTCATGATCATATTTCTGAAAAAAGAGAAGGAAAGACTGAAACTGGTGAAAATTTCTAACAACTACTTCGAAGGCGACACCATAAAAGCTCTTTGGAGAAAGGTTCTTCGTGTTATCATGGAGTACATAACATTACATGGTCGCTTCACCAGGTTCTACGGTTATCACTTTGCCCTACTCAACCATTTCCGCTATAAGGTCAGGGTTTCTTTTCCCTACTATATTCTCTGTTCTTTCACAAAAAGTTTGGATGACCACAAGAAATACCCAAGAAGATTCCCTGTTTTGCATACTGGCTTGATTAGATTAATTGTTGAACATTACCAAACAATTCCCATCCCTGCTAATTTGGAAGCATCCCTTGATTATGAGGAGGATGATACTGAACCTAGCTGCTCAGGGTTTTTGCCCAATTTAAGCCTAGCTAGAATGAACCTTAGCCCTCCCACTGTCCAAATTGGTAAGAGAAACCCTAACCCCCTTTCTGTGAAAGCTTGTGTTGATTTTAAGCCGGGAAGTTCTACCCTTAAAACTAGAAGTGTTGATATGTACCCTCCGGCTTAAAACCTTGTCTCCTACTCTGAGGACTCTCCTGACTCTAAGGAGTCTTGAGCTAACAACACTGCATCCTTTGCTGACCTGCCGTTGGATAGAAATGCTAGAACTAGCTCCCCTGTTACCCCCGACCCTGCTAATACTCTTTTCAACAATGATAGGGATCCCTTTATGGATGTTTTGGATTTAGCTAAAAATAATGCTAATAACTATTTAAAACTTTTGAAATGGACCTTTCATGAAATCAATGAGCTAAAGATAAAAAATTGGGCCCTTCAAAGTAAACTACAAGATTTGGGAGCCAAGGTTGTGGAGCTTGACAAGAAAGAGGTGGAACGAAGAGATCACGGTGTCAGCAGAGAAACCCAGTCCCATGCTGGCAAGGACAGAAGGGTTGAAATTGAGTTAGAGAAAATGAAAAATACTGTTAAAATTATTGCCGAGCAGAACAATCGAATGGCCAGACACAACGCCATCATAATCAATGCCATGACTGAGAAATTGGACAAAGCCCAACAGGGGTCTTTGGTGGTTGATCTGGATGAAATCAACAAAAGAAACCAGGAGGATGCATTTCTAAGAGCGGGCCACATTATAAGAGGGAAACCTTTCCACCTAAATGATTCAAACTGCTTCAAGAAGGGTGCTCAAGAAATGCAAGAAAGGAAATTTGAGGTAAGGTACATCCGAAGACAACTTCCAAGGATGTCCTTGATCGGTGATTTTGTTGAACTTTTTTATTCGGATTTTTTATCGACGCCCCACCAGTGCTAATGAACCCAATTCTTCATTTGTACAATATTATTCCTTTGTGCGATCGTTTGCTTACATTGCGATTTTTAATAACAGCCTTTCATTATGAAACTTTGTGGTTTCGGTGCTTTGTAAAACCCGTTTTACCACTTTATAAAAAAAATTGGAATAAACCTTTTGTTTCATCTAGATATGATAAGGGAAATGGACCTAGATAAGCTTTCATGCCATCATATTTTATGATGGAGAACATGAATATCCTAGTCTTTTAAGTCTCATATTTAGTTGCATTGATTTGAATCAATTGATGCAAGCTCAAGATGTAGAGGAATTGAAGATTTGTTTATAGTCAGGTTTTTTGTTGTTGATGAAATTTTCTTGCTTAAAATACTGTCACAGTTAACTATTGCTAGAAATTTTCAATCAATGATAATACTAGTAAGGGAAACAACATTCTAACATTACAAAATGTAGAAATTTCATAACATTATAGCTTATAGTAAAAATAATTAGTAATTTAAAAAATGGATGTGTTAGTGTTTACAAAATTTTAGATCAATATTTTAATCAATAGATTACATATAAATGTTTGATTACACACAATATTTTTTAAGTCACCTATTGGCCCAATAGATCTGATATACTTGAAATGGGCCACATGTAAAATCTTTAAAACAAACAAAACAATCTGTTAAAAACAACAAATGATTAAATAGCTTCAAACTTAAATATAAGATACTTATCCCCTACTGAGATAATGAATATAAACATCCTTATAAAGAAACAAACTATTTCATTCTATTAAAAAGTAACCAAGATCATTGAAAATAACTTGGTAAAGTTGTATGGGTTGATGTACATTATTAACCTAATTTAAGAAATTAATTTGAAATGTAGTAAATCAGTGTTACTGTTATTACTTTGTGTGTGTGTGACGGCCAAATAGTCATGTCAACTCGCGCTAATGTGTAACTAAGACTGACCACACTATTTTATGATGGATTTGAATAGAAGATATAAGTGGACACACAACAAAAAAAATGATAGCTAAAACTAAGAAACAAGCAGAAGAAATAAAAAAATATATATTGATTGACATATTTTCAAACATCCATAAGTAATCTTTATAAGTAGAGTTTTAGAGCCAAACACAATATATGCACCTCATTAATCCTATGTCATCTCATATACATATTTGACATTGTAGAAAGGTTTTTTAATTCACAAATACTTTCTTAAGCACAACATCCCTTCCTCTCTTGCTCTGATGAACGAAGTGAATTCTTCAACTTGTCAATGGTGTCCACTTTCACCTAATGAACCTGGCCTTTGTGTCACTCGTTGAATAACACAACAAACGACAATATATAAATTTGAAATGGTCTATGAAGGATAGTTTTAGTTAACATATGCTTGTACTTGGTACTATACTTGATTAACCAGAAAGCATGTCAATGTAAAATACATGCTTGTTGTGCATCTTGCATATTGTTGAATATATTAACTTTTCTCCTTAGAGACCAAATGCCAAATATAGTTGTAAAATTGTAAAAATGTATAAATCTAAATACATTTGTCTTGCCAAGCAAGCATTAGGAGTTTGAGAGTCATTGTCTCAATTTTTAGATGTATGCACAGTCTCTCGATGTTTTAGGTTTGCTACCCATGTTTAAGAACACTTAAGGAAACGTAAAATGATGAAATGCGTGATATTAAATGTGACCTATTCATGGGTTAACTTAAACAAGAGAGAATTTCCTCCTCCAATATATTAAACTAAAATGAGTACATGTACAATAAATAGTTACTTTAAATATCAACAGAAATCCGTGTGTCCAATTCAAAAAGCATTCCAATGTTACCGACCAACATTTCCTCGATTGATCTTAAGAATATTAAAATATAAATTTACTAAACTATACTTGTTCTCTGACATTTTAGATGTGGGTCGCATTTAACCCTACATCCTGGCCTAAGATTAATTGGAACAAAAGACCAAAGTGGATAGAAGATATATCCCCTTCTTATACATGGGATGATTCAGCACATGAAACCTCGTCTCTTTCCTCGTACGTTGTTTACATGAAACCTTATATGTTTCTTCCTACGTGAATTTGTGCAAAACATTCAACGATATTTATGTAATGTTCAGCAGCCAATAGCATTTTTTATGTTTTTTCCACATGCGCCTACTGACTCGAAAAGACAAGTGATGCGAGGAAAATGAGCAGTGGCCAGTACTGTAGCATTAGAGCAGTGGTCAGTATTGTAGCATTAGAAACACTTACTAATCTTATATAGCAGAAAGGGGAGATTGACGCCCTCGAAACCTTAAAAAGCAAACAAAACCAATCTGAATTATTAGAAAGCCAAACTTCATATCCAATGAGAATAAAACCAAACTATTTCATTATATTCGAAACACACAAACCAAGATCATTGAACCAAACACAAGGGTACTGATCTCTAACTCTCCATAGCATTTCATCATCTGAAATGTTGGAGTATCGAACCATATTAAAAACATTGTACTAGATAATCTCTAACACTCCACCACTCCATAAAATCTAACTAATCGTCCACAGCATTTCATTATCTGAAATGTTTATTAAAATTCTGTGTACGTCCATATGGTCAGGGGCGGGTGAGAAGCTGAGTGGCCAGTAACTGCAGACCCAAGAGAAGCTGCTTCACACTGGCCTTCACATCTTCATCAATCAAATTTCCCTTCTCGTCAAACTTCGGGGGGGTCGTATAGGAGTTAACAAACACTTCTGGTTTGTTAACAAAGAACAAATCGAGGTTGACCCCCATTTGTCTCAGGTGATATTGGGCCCTTGCACCACCAAGGTCGCCAGAAGCAGTCATTACTGCAGCAGCTTTCCTTCCAAGTATATTACGTGGTGGCAGACTTGCCCAATCCACTGCATTCTTCAGTACACCTGCTCGGTAAACAAAACAACATACTTCAAAAATCATTCATATGCAAGATCCTTTTCAATAAAGATTGCACGACGGGTTATGAGATTAGAAAAATAATGACCGGGTACTGAATAGACATATTCCGGGAAGGCAAACAGCAGACAGTTTGCTTCCTGGATTTTACTCCTGAAGGTTTTTACTTCATCTGGCCACACACAGGCTTTAATATAATCTGTGTTGAGAAAAGGCAGCTGACTTATATCCACCAACTCAATCTCCATGCCTGGAATGGACTCCTTAGCAATTTCAATGGCTGCCAAAGGCAATGAATTTCATTAAGTATCATAAGCTAATTGTAGAACCATTATGAAACTAATATCATAAGCCTTACCGGCATTAATAAGTCCCAGATTGTTTGCAGTGGAGGAGAGAGAGCCACAAATGGCCGCCACTTTCAGCGTCGTGCCCGCCATAATATCAGCTTCCACGCCTAGAACCCTTCCTCCACAGATTTCTTCCTCAATGCAAATAAATAGCTAACAATGCTCAACGTTGCCTTCCACTCCTTCCAATCCCCTATCCCCTATTTATGGGCAACTAGCATAAACATTTCTCTTCAATTACAAGCCACAAACATGAAACATGTCTTCATTAGCTGATTCAGCACTATCAAATCGTACGCTGTTCACGTGAAACCTTATCTCTTTCCTCCTACCTGCTTCTCCACGTTTTTATCGTGAATTTCTACAACAGGCGGGAAGCGAGAACGATGTTTTTCACGCATGCGCCTACTGACATTCCAAAAGACAATGCCTGTGAGATAAATGAGAGCAACGAATAAAATGGGTTTGTACGATAGTCTAGTGGTCCACTCTTCAATGTTACAACAAATGTGCAAGTGTCCTTAGTAGCAGTCAGTGCTTGTAGTATTGTAATAGAAGTGTTGATTAGTGGTCTGTACTTGTTTTGTAGTGTTGTAATACAAGTATGGCAAACAACAAATAAAATGGGTTTGTACCACTATCTAGTGGTCCACGCTTCAACACTTATAACAAGTGTCATAAAGTTTTGAGAGCAACAAATAGATTTTTTATAAAGTTTGTCATTTCAACAAGTGAAGAACCTCATCTCTTTCCTCCCATGTTCTTCATGCTAAACCTTGTCTCTTTATGTAATGTTCAACGGTCGATAACATTTTTGTTTCTTTTTTGCTAGCCCCTACTGGCTCGAAAAGACAACTCATGCGAGGAAAACGAGAGCAAAGAATAAACCGTGTTTGTACGATTGTCTAGTTGTCCACACTCTAGCATTACAACAAGTGTCATAATGGTCACACGTTGTAGCTATTTCAAGCTTGAAGTCAAGAAGAAATGGTTCAACTTTGTTCACCTAGTTTTCAAGATAATCATACTCAATGACGTCTTTTGAGTTATAACTTTCCAAATGCAAGAAGACATGGATTAGAGGGGATGGCATTGTACAGCTTGGTTAGTTTTTCTTCATACTTGTTTGTTGGGATCATAAATTAGTATATCCCCATGATATTCATAAACCACTAAAAAATTGGGTTTTCTGTAAAAGTATGTGCATATTTTTATTCGTGGGAGGAAGAACCATCTACTACTCATGATCTATACCATTAAATTCTACTTGACATCTAGATCATTATTTTAAAAAATATGTCAAAAAATGTAAAGGGGGCCTTTTATGCAGATACATTATATAGAGCGTTGTAAAATCCATCATGAATATAGTTGTCCGCCCATTTGCCTACATTAATTATAAAAGATTTTTTTTTAAAATATATATATTTTTAATTTATAAATAGAGAAGGTTGAAAATTGTTTGCAATTTTGGATAAAATAAACTTTTCTTTTAAGGAGTTTGATGGAATACTAGAAGGGAAATCATAAAATAAATTATTATTTGAAGGTATAGTAGTTTTGTTGTTTGCTTGGCAAAATCCTATGACAACAAATTTGGGATAGAAATTAGATGAAGAGTGGTATAAAAGAAATGAACTAGTTGATGAGGAAAGGTATTGATGGTTTTGTGCAATTTCAGAGGGATCATATATTACCAACCTCCATCCATCTTTGACCAATACTTAGTAATTGTGAAAATAACTGGCACACACAACTTTTTTTTGTGTCGATAGAATGAAGTATTGTTTTTTTTTTTTTCTAAGTTTTACAAACATTGTAAAGCTTTCTCTATGATGTCAATGGCACACTTATCAAACTTTTTCTAGCAATGTTCTTTGGGCGGGTGCTGAAGGATGGGGGGCCAAAAGGTTGCCACCCCACTTTCAAAATTAAAAAAAAAAAGCCAAAATGCGAGCACATTATAGCATGCCCTCGTTATGGCTTCAATGAGCAATAATGTGAGTTGATTGTAGCGTGCTCACATTATTGCTTCAATGAGTAATAACGTGAGCACATTATAACGCGCTCAAGTTATTGCTTTAATGAGCAATAACGTGAGCGTTTTATAACGCACTCATGTTATTGCTTATTTAAGAAAAGAAAAAACTTTATTTCATTTTAGTTTTATGCTATTAGAAAGTTTGTCCACTTCCTCCAAACCCTCCAAGTCATACTCATATTCTAGGAAGCAAAAAACTGCTCCATTTTTTACCAAATCTTCATCAAAATGCTTCCACAATGTCAGGGAGGTCAAAGGAGTAAGTTATTGTTATTTTTTGTGTGAGTTTGGTATTAAATAGGTAGATTGAGTATGTTCTCTATTTAGATTTATTAAAATTTTAGGAATTATTAATGCACCCCCAAATCCTCCCTAAAATCCTAGTTCACCGCATTTTCAAATCCTTTCTTGAAGAACAACCTCAACAAATACCTTCAACGATTCCTCATCATGCTCCAAGAACACAAGAAAATTTAAAGGGTGTAACAACCGAAATAGGGTGCCCCACCTTTGAGGAGATGGAGCACAGGGGATATGGTTCCTATTTCACTATTATTACACTCAAGGAAACCTTAGAGATCTCAATCCAAATGTGGAAAGTGGGAAATAGATCTTGCAATAAGTTGTGCTAGGGTGTCATTAGAGACTAAAGAGGGGCCCACCGCCAAGCTAGGGCTTCGAAAGACAAGAAATGAATGTAACACGCAAAGTACCATTCAAAACCTAACTAAATGACCTATGGAATGAAACTGAAATGCAAAATAAAATATTGAGAAAGTACAAAGGTGTGCCTGGAAGAATGATGGGGTCAAAACAAGATCCAAAACCTTGAAAACTCGTTGTTTGGTGCCTAACGGGACTCATACGCCAGTCTGAGTGATTTAGTCCCAAACTAGGGTTTCTATGTCAAAACTGGAATCTCATAGTGGTTGATCTAAATGCATTGAAATCTAGAAAAATGTGATGTACTGGGACTCATACTCCAAAAGTGGTGTATCAGCCCCACTTTTATTTTTCAGAGGGTTAAGACCTGAATCTACTCTCCTATCTCTGCTCTTCCTTCCTAAATTTGTTCATGGCTCTGAAACCCTAATTTGCAACCTATAGATGACTTTTCGTGAAGATATCAACCTTGTAACAACTTGAAATTTTCTCTCAACCTTGCAACTTAATCCTTAAAAATCCTTCAATCTCCAAGACACCTAGATATGCAATCACTCCTGTAAAGAGACAAAAACTTATTGATTGTTAATGAATAGGGTTTTGCCTTGGTCAAACCCCATTTAGGTAATTAAACCTTGTAATGAAAAAATAAAATATGAACATGAAACTTGAAATGTGAAACATGAATAATGATACCTTGAATGATGTCTTAAGCTGTAAATCAACAATCAAACATGAAGTGGCAATGTAGAATGTAGATCTTGATCTTGAATTGGACATGAAACAATGCTTGCAAATGGATCTTCAATGGTACATCACAACACTAGCTCAACAACATGTTTGATGTATTATGATCTTGAAATGATGATGGATCTTGAACTTTTGCAATAATTGTTCGAGGAATCTACCCTTGAGTGCCTTAGAAATGCTCTTGAATGCTCTCTTGACACTCTTGTGAAGTATTGGAATGCTTAACTCTTGATTGCTTAGGTTGATATCATGAAGGCTTAGATAAATAACGATTTGAAACCTTATTTATATATGCAATCCATCTCTAGCTTACCATTTATTAGATCACAAAAGCCAACATTCATGAAATTTGAACTTAAAAACCTGATTTCTTGCTCAAATCCCTAAAAAATGGGCCAAATAGGACTAATATGACACCTGTGGTGTATAGGTCCCATCTATATAGGACTCATACGCCACTTGTGGCATATAGGTCCCATTTGGACGGGACTCGTATGCCCAAGGTGGCATATGGGTCCCACCAAGTTTTTTCAAGTGGAGTAAATGTCAAGGAGTTGGAAAATTAAGTATATTTGATGTCTATATCAGGATTGTGATTGAAATAAGCCTCGCGATGCATAATATAGGGTGTTAGGTGTGAAGGTAATGAATGCAAGAGGTCCCAAAACTCAATGTGAAGGTGTAAATAAATACACATTACAACATTAAATTAAGGGAAAATTAGGTCTGTTTAGTTTAAAAGGGCCCTAAATTCAATGTGAATATTTAAAAGACATTACAACACTTAGATCAAGGTGACATTAGGCACAATTTAACAAGGATGGCCTAAACAAGCACGAAAATGTAGAGGAATACATTTTTCGTTCCTAGATTTAGCCCCCACTTTAGTGAGAGGAACTTGCTTCAAGCTCACACTAAATTAGAGGAACTCGCATCAAGAGGGGTCCAAGTGTACCAGTGCTAATAAGATAGGATGCCAGTGACCAAGCCTCCATGATCAAGATCCTGCGACAACCAACATAGGCACAAAAGAACACACGTGTAAAAGAGAAACAATAAGGCACAAGAATACACTACCAAAGACAAAGAGAAAAGAAAAAGACAAAACAAAAACGTGGATCAAGCTTCGACCATCTTTGTTGCATGTTATGGATTAGATATAGGCTATTTTTCTAGAAAACTACACGCTCACTCTGAGACAATGAAACTTCAAGCTATCTATTGGGTGAGTATCCAAAAACGTGAGATACATATGCATACAGCTGGTATGTGCTCACACAAGCAAGCAAGTGGCTATGGGAAAGTCACACCTGAGCTCAACTTCATGTTCAACTAGACGAAAGTTATACCTCCTGATAACTTTTTTAAGTTGCCACAGAACAATGAAATTTGAGCTTAATGAGTCAAGCAAAGCTTTGTATGCTTGAAACTCAAGAAAAATAAGATGGCTCCATAAGAAAGCAAAGTGTGTTATGCAATGTGGCTATATAACTGAACTTGTAAATGAAAAATAGTGTAAGGAATGTTCAAAGGAGTCTTCCTTAGTTCATGCAAGGTCTTAACTTAGGGAACATTGTGCCTAATGTCTCCAAGAGAGGACAATTCAAAGAAATGTCACACTCTTGGAGGAAATCAAGCTCAATGACACCATCAAGAAAGGGATGGACCACAAGAAGAAAGAAAATCGCATATTGAAACATGAGTGTCAATTTATGTCCCCACTCTAAAGAAGTTGCTAACACCATTACTATGAGCAATTGCTTTAAAGTAGAAGAAGGTGATGAGCTTAAAATATGCTCATAATTTGATGTTATGATAAACTTTTAAATGACTTTACTTTTGTTATTTCATGGTTGTTTAAATTCTGTTGAAACCTTTTGTTGGGATATCCTGTAGCAAGATACTTTTATATTCCTGCAACTTATTGTGTTGACTTGATTGCATTTATTGCCCTGTTGACTCCCGAACACGACTGGTATATCGTATACAATTTTTGAATGATGAAGTAGATTTAAAATGTGTGATTAATGAATAGATATCGTGTATGTGCCATACACCTTTTCTTGCGCATTTGTTACCTTTTGTTTCGCAGGTTGTTGAAGAATGATCGAGTCAAGCGCAACCGATCTCGGCCTTGCAGCAAAGTCCATTTCCTGCACGACTTCAAAGATGCTCCGGTGAAGACTCTTTGACCGAAACCATGGGAAAGAATTTTAATGACAGTCAATCTAGAAAGGGTGGAGCGCTAGATTCTCTCCAGATCGGGTTGAACGCATAAATTCATTATGATGTTTGTTCTTTGATTCTGGGATATACTTTACTTCCATGTCTTTCTTTGATAGGGTTAGTTCGTTAGTTGCTCTCCTGTTTTTAAAATAAGATACTCCTCCTACGCGAGTGAGTAGAGAGGGAGAACGAAGAGAGGAAGAAAAAGAGATAGATGATAGTTAGAGTAAGATAGAAAGAGAGTAGCAGATATCATGTAAGAATCAATATGATAATGAAAGACAGAATCTGTTTGACCAGAAACAGAGTTTGTTGTTAGTCTTCATATCAACAAAACAATGTATATCATTCTATTTTCATGAATAAAGTTAATGAAGTTCTGAGTTTAACATCTACGTAATCAGTAGATGCTTGCTAAGGGGGCCCACTTAGTAAGTATCTGTAGCTAGTTAGTTAGTTGTTCTTTTCTGTTGATCTTCAGTTAGCTTTCATCTTTGAAATTTTCATACAAACTCAGTCTTATAATGCTCCTGCAGCATAGAGAGTCCATCCCTGTGACTGTTCCTGCAACATAAGGCCAGTTCATAGTTTGTGTTTCAGTTGTAGTTGTTATGGTTTTTATCATAGTTGAGTTAAAGAATTTCGCATTACCATTCTGTGGCTTAGATATAATTTCTTTCCAGTATGTATTTCTGCTAAGATTTGACCGAAACGAGTTCCTAGTGCATATATTTTTCCGCGCCATTTAAAGTCTACGTCCCCTGGTTTGACAAGTAAAATGAATGTCCACAGAAAGATATTAGTCACCTGTTGGAATGTCCAATTCCCAGGAAAGTTTTACTGTGGTATTCATATCCTTTTGTGAGTGCGAGCCATTTTTGGCGCCGTTGTCGGGGATGACGTCCAGCTAGGAGTTTGACAGAGGTCATTTTTAGTATTAGTTTAGCCTGTTAGTAAAATTTTCTAGATCCTTCAGGCCACTATTCACCGTATTGCATGCATAGAAGAAGAAGAGACACACTGGGAAGGTTCCTCCCTGAAAATTTGTTTATTGAACTACCATTTGACCCAGCTGACAACGAACCTGAGGAAAACCCATTCGCTGCATTATTCCAGCAACCCAACATGGCAAATAATCCACCTAATAATCCACCTCTTGCTTTTGAGTTTCCTATTGTTCCCCAGTGAGATACTGACAATCTTAAGAATATACCTTATTCACTGCTTCCAAAATTCTATGGCTTGGTCACAGAGGACCTAGAAACCTTTATGTTTGAATTTGATGTTCTCTGCCGCAGTTATGACTACAACACATGCTCATAAACTGAAGCTATTTCCTTCCACCTTGAAGTAGGGAGCTCTCAGATGGTTCATGAGTCTGCGAAGAGACGTCGTCGATAGTTGGGCGGCCATGTAGACAAATTTTTTTGAAAAATATAAGGAATATTGTAAGAGTGCCAGCAAAGGTAATGACATATTCCGAATTCAGCAGAAGGACGATGAAAGTCTAGAAGATTATATTTCTATATTTTTGTTTTCACTGAAGAGGAACTCAAGCCATACTCTCA